>PVIU01006227.1:0-104257 GCA_004026605.1 Ondatra zibethicus | reverse complement strand
AGAACATAATTAAAGAAATAAAAATTTTTTTTCCCTTTCTTCCCCTTCTCCCGGTCCCCTCCCACTACCCCCCCACCCCTCCTCCCTCCCCCTTCTTCCTTGAAAGAGGGCATGGTGCCCTGCCCTGTTGGAAGTCCAAGGCCCACCCCCATCCCTCCTGGCCTAGGAAGGAGTGCATTCAAAAAGACTCGGTTCTCAAAAAGTTAATACATCCTTGCATCTCTTTTAAGAGGTCTTCCACAAAACACTTAAATAGTGTTGATGAAAAGCTGACAGAATGCTTTTTGGTTTTCATCTATAGTAATAAAAAAAGCCATGCCATTTTAAAATGCTGGCTTTCTGTGATGAAGCTTGCTTGCTGGCCGACCTTGAAATACCATAGAGTTGTGGCAATAAACATGGCTACAGCTGGTACCTCCTCCATGAAGCTGGAATCTCAGAAAGCTAAGGAATGGGCTGGATCAAGCCGTCAAAGCCATGGCTTTAATCCTACCCATATTGCTTAGCAAATTAAAGAC
The DNA here is from genome assembly GCA_004026605.1 of Ondatra zibethicus. Taxonomy (NCBI): domain Eukaryota; kingdom Metazoa; phylum Chordata; class Mammalia; order Rodentia; family Cricetidae; genus Ondatra; species Ondatra zibethicus. Next base: position 103,739 of record PVIU01006227.1, on the reverse strand, counting down.
TCATGTGGTCAGAAAGAGAGAGAGGGAGATACAGTAAAGATAGATTCAAAGACTAAAATTAACTCTAAATGGTTTACTGTGTTTAAAAATATATGTAGGCTTGAGAGAAAAAGAAAAAAAGAGAGTAGTTGAGTGTGGTTGCACACGCCTTTAATCCCAATGCTTGGGAGCAGAGGCAGGCAGACCTCTGTAAATTCAAGGTGTGGTGGCACACACCTTTAATCCCAGCACTTGGGAGGCAGAGGCAGGTGGATCTCTGTGAGTTCAAGGACAGCCTGGTCTACAGAGTGGATTCTAGGACAAAGATACACAGAGAAACCCTGTCTCAAAAAGCCAAAATTTAAAAATAAAAATAAAAGAAATAGAGGTTAAAATAAAGCCAGGTAAATATGGAAAATACACAGAAAATATGGATACTGTATGTTATTATGTTCTCTTTGAATTGTTTGAATGCTGAGGAAAGAGCAACAGTTGCTAAAAGATAGTTATCTATAATATCTTTTATATTTATGCTGCTGAATTAATCCAAGATAGGTATTTTGAAAATACCTTGACTTCCAAATTGAAGTCAAAGAGTATGTTACTTTGGAGAAGAGGTTTTGCTTTTGTTTCCACAGGAAATGAGAGGCTGGATTCATTCCACATTAAGAAAAATCAGATTTGGTCAAGGAAGACCACCTGAGAAATCTCCAGTAGGAACAGATGGCCTAGATGTCAGAGTTCTACATCCAGAACAGATTCAAGACACCTGCCTGAGATGATCGAGCCTCACAGGATACTCCAGTCAGGACTTGATCATAATTCTAAATTTTCTTTAGGTCCCCATGAGATTACCAGCAGGAAGTAGCCTGGAAAACTATGCCCACATCCCCCCAAAATTGGACTATGGATAATGGTCAGGGGAAAAGCTAAACAAAGGATATTAGATTCAGAGTTCTTGTTTTGTTTTGTTTTTTTAAAAAGAGGGGAAAATGGTGTGGGACAATGATTTGTATTCTGTCAATCATATTTTAAATTAACGCTGATTGGCTAATATCCAGGCAGGAAGTATAGGTGGGACAACCAGACAGGAAGTAGAGGCAGGTCAAGGAGAACAGGAGAATTCTGGGAAAGAGGGAAGCCCATTCCTCTACAGTCATGACCTCGCCACAAAAGAAGCAAGATGTGACTGCCTCGATGAAAAAGATACTGAGCCATGTGGCTAACATAGACAAGAATAATGGGATAAGTTATAAGAGTTAATAAGAAACCTGAGCTAATGAGCCAATCAGTTTATAACTAGTGTAGACCTCTGTGTGATTTTTGGGGAACTTAACGATTGTGGGAACCTGACAGGACAGAATCCTCCAACAATACAATGTGGTATACTAAATCCACGTAAAACCTGAGAGGGCTTGAAAAGGAAATCTAGACACTAAATATAACAATGTTTAGCCACCTGCAACACTTATTAGAAGTCAAATCATAAGAGAAATGGATGCCAAATATGAAGGTGCGTGTTTAACTGACTAAATGGAAGTTTATGCTGGGAATAATGGATCATTTTGTTCTAAAACCAAACTGCAGCCTAAAAGCCTGGTCAGAAAGCCATCTAGTAGCAAGGCAGAGCAGTTGCCAGTAGAGAGTAAAGGGAGAAAGGGCATCCTCAAGCCTTCAAGGAACTGGTGATGAAGAAGCCTAGCAGGGAGGCAGGTGGAGGAAAAAAATGTCAATATACTTGAAAGACCTGGAGAATTTGAAGAAGGAACTATTTCAAAATCTAGTACCTTGGAAATAGTTATGAGTAATGATGAAGTAAAAGTTGTGGCCTTGTGTGGCCTGGGATAAAAGGATCCATCTTAAAGGTGAGTAGGTCTATTCCATTTGCTCTGGGAGTAGATGAAACAAAAGTAGGGAAAGGAGAAAGGCTCTTGGAGCCAACATATTCCATTTTCTGTGCCTCCTGGCTGTTTTGATGGGAGCTGCTTTCTTCCCATCCTCACTGCCACCATGATGGAAAGATCACAGACCGTTAACTCAAATAAATCTTTCCATTCGTATTTTCTCAGGCATTTGTCACATGGACAAAACTGTGACCAACACGCTCTGTCAGGCAGTCAGCAACATGGAAATTAGGATAGTCAATGATAAAGAAGCAGAGATAATAAAATTAACTCTTGACCATGTTTATACTGAAGTTGGGTTTATGGAAGTAGATGTAGGAAGGACTCTATTGCAAGCCCAGGAATAAAGTAAAACATTATACGTTTATCCCAGTGTCTTGTATTTAATCCCAGTGAGACCCAGGGAAAGATCATGCAAAGGAACCTGAAAATTTACAAGAAGAAATACTAAGTAATCATATCAAGAACTATCCACATTCTGACAGCTCTACAACCCCTCTTTCTTCTCTCTCTCTCCTCTCTCTCTCTCTCTCTCTCTCTCTCTCCCTTTCTCCTTCTCTGACCAGCCTTTAGATCTTGGCATCATTTGTTTTATATGATTATGTCACATAGGGATAAGCATTTGAAAAAAATTATCATTTCCTGTCCAGATGTTAGCTATCACAGTAATTCTAAAAACCAAGCCTGGCATGATAATATACTGGGATTTGGTGAAGAAGGGAACACAAAAGGTGATAGCAATACAGCTTGGGCACATCTCCCTTCATCTCATAGGTCTGTTAGAAACTGCAAAGAATTTAAAGGATCAATACAGCAAAAATATCTTGTCTTACAATTCTGGAGACTACATACTCAAATCAGCAGAAAATAGTCTTTCTGTGGCCCAGAGAGTAATTATCTCTTGCCTGTTCCTAGCCTCTGATGGTAGACACCTATCCTTGACTTGCAGCTGTGTTGCTTAAATTTTTGTCTATGGCAGTGCACAGAGCAATCACCATGTCTCTCTGGGTTCAAATCCCTCTGTGTACAAGGACACAAGCTCCACTTGGTTATGAGCTCATTTTACCTGATAGCACCTGCAATATTATATATATATATATATATATATATATATATATATATATATATATATATATATATATAATATAAACTGTAAGTTCTAGGACTTGAACATTTCTTTGGAGGGACAAAGCTTAAGCCATGAACACATTAGTACAGTAAACTCTGGGTACAAGAAACCGAGAAAGAGACTTTTGCGTAAAAGTGTATGACAACTTCTGTAGCATCTGACTGAGAAACATGCAGAGACTATAACTGCTAGGAAAACACTCTAATCAAAACTGAAACCAGAACAGGAAAGTAAGTGGCAGAAAGTAAGAAGTGTCCGTAGAGAACTGGCATCTTTGATTTGGTTTCAGTAACGACTACACAAGCCTCTGACTACTTCATTATCAGGACATGTTTATTTGAGGCTAGGCAACTGTGACATTGGTTGAGAAATATGTCCTTTTAACTATTAACCTTTAGCTGTTAGTTATGTGTCCCATCTCAGTCAAGAATAAGATCTGTGTCACTGGCCTTGGCTTGGAGAATGGCTCTATGTTTTCATTGTGAGATCTGAGGCAGCCTATACAACTTTCTTGTGCTAGAATACAGCACTTACTAAAATACAACACCTAATCAACTCTTTGCATACTTTTGACACTTATTAAATGAAATTCCTAATTAAATCTGTGTACTTTAATATATTATGTTAACTATTATAAGTAATTAAAATAGTAAAGTAACATAGCATTGACCACTTGCTAGCTGCTATTCCATCAAGCACACCATACATCGTTTCTCAGCAAGTAGACAGGCTGATTGAGGAAGCACAATCTTATTTCTCTCCATTCCTCATTTCAATGAGGCCACTGAAGCAGTGTCCAGGTAACTCGCCAAAGATCTCAAGTTAGCAAATTGTTTCACAAGAACTAAAACCAGTTTTTATCTAACAGTAAAATAATGATCTTTTACCTGTTTTCCTCTAAAGATTGATTCTAGAGCCTGGTTTAAAACAAAGAAGATGAAGTCTATGGTAATGGAAATTACTTTTAAATGGTATCCTTTTTATAGATAATCAGAGGGTTAAAAGAAATTTTGTAAGCATAATTTATTTCTAGTACCTGTAGAAACGGCATTAAAAGAAATTATTAGTTAACCTTTATAAAGGTTAACTAATTAAAAAAAATCTTTTCAGAAACCTAAAAATGCATTACAATGACAAATTCTATTCTTATCACCTTACAAAGATAAACCTTGATCTATAAAAATATTCAAGGTCAAAGGATCAATACTGCTTTATTGATCTCACTTTTGTAGGTTTTCATCCCCAAAAACATGACAACCACTTCTAAACCTCAGATCCTCTCTTCACTCTTATTTAAAATGATTACCTCTGCTCTATGATCATGTGAATTAAAACGTCTTAATTGAAATTATTACTACAGAGAAATTATTGAGCAATTCTTCAGGATGAAAATGCTTACCGTGAAGAGCCTAATTCTACTGTTCGTGTTCATACTGAGCAATATTTTCTGGAGTTCACCTTCGTGTTGTGCAATATTGGATTACGTTCCAACTGTTAGAAGATATTGTTTTTAAAACAAGGCCAAGCAAGCAGAAAAGTTTGTTCGATGGTACTGATTTGATTAGCTCTTAAACAAAACAAGTTCAGCCAGGTTGGTCTGTGTGGTTACTCTAGAGTGCACCCCACAACTTTAGTCTACTTCTCCCCTTCTGAGAAGAGGGAGCTTTTGTCAGGCTCTAAAGCCATTTTTAAAAGAAAACATGGTCCCCTGGGTCAGAATGTCTGGCAGCCTGCATTCAGAAAAACCATAGAGATACTGGGAAGAAAGCCAAGTTGCTTAGACTAGTAATGTAGCTTGTGGGAGATGAAAGGAGTTACATGAAGGAACCCGTTTTTCTGTTTCTTAGAAAGAATGGGGTCCTGTTTCCTAATTGAGGAAACTCTCTGCTATGTAGAGATCAACACCTCCCAATTTGGAGAGGCTTTGCTCTTGTTTGGAACAGCATTCCTTCTAATAGTTGATGTCAGGGCAAACAAATGGAAGGACCATCTTAGGACAGCCTGAAAATTCATCTACAGTGATGCTCCTCACCAAGGAGCAGGCTGTAGCTGAGTCAAGTGTCCATGAAGCCTGTTACAGAAAATCTATTTTAGTCTTCCGTTTTTCAACTTTTGATCAACATAGGAATGAATCACTGATTTTAAAACCAGATTCAAATCAAGGAGTCTGTGACTAAGGCCCATGATTCTAAACTTCTATTAATATCAATATGATATCAGTTCCTGTTCAATAGACTCAGTTAGGCAGTAGTTTCTGTTGTTGGTTTTTTTTCTCTTTTTCTTTTCTTTTCTTTTCTTTTCTTTAAGTCTTTCACTCCTTCCTCTTTGGGAATGTCCAGCCTTTAGATTGGCTTTTTTTCTAGCCAGCTTTGCTTAAATTATACCATTGACCTTTTACATCTGAGCTTTTACATTCTCTATTTCTGTTTACCTTTACTTCTTTCTCGGTGGCTTGCTATGTAGCTGGGTGGCTGGCTCCCAGAGTCTTCCTCTCCTCTTATTTCTCTCTCCTAGATCTCCTTCCCAAAGTCTCTTCCTCTTTTATTCTCCCTGTTTTCCAGTCCCACCTATCCTTTCTCCTGCCTTGCTAAGTCCATTCAGCTCTTTATTAGACCAATCAGGTGTTTTAGACAGGCAAAGTAACATAGCTTCACAGATTTAAACAAATGCATCATAAAAGAATGCAACAGATCTGTGCATCATTAAACAAATGCTCCATGGCATAAACAAATGCAACACATCTTAAAAATAATATTCTACAAGACTCCTTTCCTTTTTTTTTTAAAGCAAGACTATGCAACTTTGCTGTATCGGTTAAGTAATAACACACCTGGACTTGAAAGATATCATTAATAGGCTGGAGCTTCTCCAAAAACAATTCAATTAAAATTAAACAAGCAATTACTGATTACTAAATTCATCATTCTGGAAAAATTTATATATTTACTCATATTTATCATGTGTGTACACGCACATGCATGTATGAGCCTGAGTGTGTGCATGCATGTGTCATGGTGTGCTTGCGAAGGTTAGAGCACAGCTTACAGAATTTGCCTCTCCTCTTCTGCCATGATGGTTGCAGCTCATCAGACTCAGTGGTAAGCACTAAGATATCTCACTAGAACTAAATTCATTTTTAGATTTAAGTTGTGTTTTCCACAAACTAATTTTTGTGGAGTCATGTGCAAAAATGGGAGAAACTTCCTTCACACGAGCTATTCCTTCTTACTGTTCAGAAACAGCCTTAAAATATTGTACTAGAGAGGACTGGCCTCTATGATCATTCATGAGCAAAAAGACTTCACAAACATGCATAAATTTAAACATGTTTGGTATAATTCATCCAGGCAGATGTTTTAAACCTATAAGGAAGAAATGAGTTATAATTAATTTAGGAGAGCTTTCTAAATATGCAACACACACACACACACACACACACACACACACCATCTAATCTTCCCGAACTCCCAACTTTTCATCCTCCTTTAATACAACTCCACTCCACACATGACATTGAGACCATAGTTTAGAGATGAATAATGTTTTATGCTGACTGATGAGTCTAAAATAGTAGGTTCACCCAGAATGTAAAATTATTTGCAAATAATATATTTGTAGCTATAATAATGAGTATCAAGATGAGAGCTGGGTGGAAACTAAATGTAGCAACAACTATCCTTTTAAGAATGAAAAAGAAAAAGACTTCTTCATGAATGACATTCATAGAGAGGTGGACACAGAGAGTGGAATCTTGCATGCATAGCCATATCAGTGTTCATCAGGTGTTGGACAGGACAAAATGAGGTAATGTGACACTTCTGAGACCTTGACTTTGGAATTATAACCCCAGATATGAGACATTATATTCCTTTAAACGACCTAATTCGTGGTAAAGCAGTACAACAGGTAAGCAGGTCGACCTATCCTAGTAATGATTTTAATTATTCTTTTATTTTGGCCGAACAATAGTAATTATAAAATTCAGTTTACAGAGAGTGAAAGTTACCCTAGAGTATGGCTTCTTTCTTACTGTATGAGAACAGAAACTGAATGGCGTTTACCTATAGAGCTTAAGAATTCCAAAAGATAGTGACCAAAAGCAAGTCTTTGCACACTCTTAAGAAGCCAAAGAGAAAAGACATGTCATACAGAGGTCAAATCAATACCCCAGCCATTCAACTTCACGTTGTTTCTCAGGGAAGTGAACGGAGCATTACAGCAGAGGAAATAACGTGGACAATTTGTCTGTAAGTGACAGGAAACCTGCCACTCGTGAGGATTAATTAAAAGAAGTTTGTTAGGGGTGACTTACATAAAGAAGGCAAGAGGCTGGGTGAGGCCAAAGGTGAAGTATAATGCATATTAAGAAATGGCAAGGGACTCTTACTTGTTTGGTGCTATTTATAACTACTTATCACTATGTTATCATGACTGCCCTGCCACTTCTGGGCTCAATGACTGCTTCCTCCTCAGCCTTCAGAGTAGGGAGAACACCAGTCCCCACCAAAAGACTCCACTCCTGTGCTTTTCAAAGTGCAGCAGAGACATGTCATAAGGATTATCTGGGTCAAGGTGTATGGATAATGGCAATGAAAATTGTTAGGTTCATGGTATAAGATTTGTGAAAAAACTGCTTTAGTTGTTGGTCAAAGAGATGCTCAGAAGGGGGCAAAAGCGACAGAAGACTGTGGGGCAAGATGTATGTTCATGTAAGTGAGAAAAAGTCAGCTTGGAGATAATAAAGACAGAGAAGAGGGGAATGTTGGGAACATTTTGGGTAGAAACACTCAGGAACTAATGATGGATTAATGACAGAATAATGGATAATAGATTATTAAAGGTTATCACAATCTAGAAAGAAGGAGAAGCCAGTGACATAAGCAGTTGTGTATGCACTGTGCTGGTTATAAAGAAAAAGTGGGATAGGTGAGTTGGTAACACCATTTAAGAAATGGAGAAGTTGTTTTTCTTTTTGGTTTTGTTATATCTGTTTTATTTGGTTTTTGATTTTTTAAAAAAATTTGGTTTTCTTTGGGGGGAGGTTTCAAGGGCAGATGTGAGGGGCATGGAGACACGTAGGGCTGGAATGCATGGTGTATAAAAGAAATAGAAAAAATGGAGAAATTGAAGTACCCTCATAATATCTATAAAGCAGTATCAAACAGATGTACAGAAGAGAGAACTCAATATATAAATGTTGGAAACCCTGCTAAATAATGGGGTTAGAAAAAATAAAAACAGGACAGCGTTGATCAGGAAGAATTTAAAAATAAAACGAGGAAACAGGAACAAAGTGGAATTTGTATATGCTGCAACATTTAACATCTAAGTAGAGAATAACAATTTTTAAAACAACAGAAATGAAATATCGGAGAAAAACTGGAAAAGAACGTTCTTCTGGAAGCCAGTAGAGGAAACTCACGGGGAAGAGTGTCTGATGTCGTGGAACAATCAAGACGGAAGAATGCAACGTGCCGCTTCTTGATAGGGAGGGTAGAGAGAACAACCCTCGGGGCAGCTTCTCCCTAAGAAAGTTTTGTGTGAGAGATTTTATGAAGTAAGGGATACTTTTCATAGTGAGAGCAAGCTCTACGATGAAGAGAACGTGAAAGTAAGCAGCAGCTACACAATTTGTGGAACTGACAAAACAGACATATGGTGTGGGAATTTTCACAACCAACCATGTGGAATCTCAAATGGGAAAAGTGAAGAACCCGAAACAAAACAAACACAAAACATAGCTCAGTTTGTCTCACAAAAGTATCAGACTACTCATGAACCAGATGTACTGATAGTACCACAACCAACAGAAAAATTCTGATTTTAGTGTACAAGGAGGCTGTTTGCAGGCATCCACGGTTTCAAAACATCAGCTATGTTTTTATTTTCCAAACACTGTGGGTTTGCCTCCAAAACCAGGAAGCAGGAAGACATGGCATGAAGAATGCCAAAGCTTCAACACTAGGTAAAGAGGAGGGAACAAAGGATCCCAGAATAACAATCAACCATGCAGCGCTGTAGGCCAGTCTCTGCAGATTGCAGTGGGTTAGAAAGCTCCTGGATAAAAGTCTCCAGTAAGAGAGCACTGAAAATGCTCCAATATATCTAAACAGAGGATAAATGTAGGCAATGGACAAGGAATATTCTAGAAAGTATGATGTATACAAAAAATGCAGAAAGCTAAAACTAAAACTAAGTCTGTTGTTAACTTTGGAGGAATGTTGCATGGCAATATTTACCTAATCTACATTGTACTATTTTAAAATGTAAGTGTTAGCCAAGAAGGTAGAGCTAATGGGCCAACCAGCATTTTAAATAATATAGTTTCTGTGTTATTATTCTGGGTCTGAGCTGCCAGGCAGTCGGGAAACAAACAAGCGGCCTTATAACAACAGTACTATGATTGTTTTAGAGGACGGGACACATGTAAAGTTTGCCTCCGTGGAAAGAACAGCAAACAATGCCTGCAACTCATAAAGTAACTGTGAAGCAAATAGAGTCCTAGTGACATCATGGTAGTATAAAATAAGTGACTAAAATTCAAATCAATTGTCTTTGTGTGATGGGAATGGAAAAAGGACTTTGGAAGACCTCCCTCCCTCCCTCTCTGTCTCTCCCTCTCCTCCCTTCCTCCCTCCCTTTTTCTCACTCTCTCTCTCTCCTTTCTCTCTCACACACATACACACCACACGTATACAAACACACATGCACATACATGTGTGTACATACATATGTATACACATGTGCACACACCACACACAAGTGTGCTTTCACACACAAACACACACACACACACATACACCACTGCAACAATTTTTGAACTCTTTTAGAAATACCTAAATCCTGGGGGAAAAAAAGGGAAGACAATTTAAAAAAAAATGGAACAAAGGAAGGTATGCACAATGAGCTTTTGAAAATGAGTAACTTGTAGGCACAGCCATCAGACTGCACATGTGGCCCCAGGCTTTGTAAAGATGAACTGGCACGTACTGTGATCTTTTGGAGGAGGCTATTTGTTTGTTCCGGCTGCCTAGCTAGCTTAGACTTGAAATAATCACACAGAAACTGTATTAATTAAAACACTGCTTGGCCAATTATCTCTAACTTCTTATTGGCTAACTCTTACATCTTAATTTAACCCATTTCTAGCAATCTGTGCATCACCACAAGGTCATGGCCTACCAGCAAAGTTTCAGCATATCTATCTCTGGCAGCTTCATGGCTTCTCTCTAACTCTGCCTTCCTCCTCCCATGCTATAGGCCAAGCCAGTTCTTTATTCATTAACCAATAAAAGCCATACATAGACAGAAGGACCTCCCACACCAGTGATCACTGACAATCACTTTCTCATGAAAGAAAGAATCTTGAGCCTCTAAGTGTGGCCTTTCTCGTGAAAGACAGAATTGAACTTCTGAGTATGGCCCCTGAGAACTGGGGTGAGAATCTTTGTTGGCCTCTGTTTCCTGTCCCTTTCCTTACTTTTAGGTGTCTCATTATTTAAGAAAAACATGCATTCTAGTAAATGTCTTGTATAAATATGTTTCCCACTTAAATTTGAGAATTACAACCCTCCTGTAGTGACTAAAGAACATCTTAGAGATGCACAACCAGCTCTTGCCATGCAGGGTGATCCAGGTCAATCAGGGCTGGTTTCTAATTCAACATAAGTTGAATGCTTCCAGTTGATGCTTCTAGTACTGGCTGCCGATGAGCTCTGCTGCCGAGGAATAACAGGGCTATCAGCTTATGTCCTTTTACCACGTCCATCTTAGGTATGAGGGTGTTTGTTCTGAGAGTTGTGTGCACGTCTATGAAAGTCTGAAGCAGACAGTTCTTTCCTGTATAGTTGGCACACGATCAGCCCTGGTGCTGAGCTCTTGCTTATGGGGCAGGCATGAACCAATCATGTTCACACTTATTACCACTTCATTATGAACCCTAATACCCATGGATGTCATTGAAGTTGTAGATGAATACTAAATCCTAGAAAGTGTTAGAACTATGAAAATAACATTTATCATTCTTACATATCTTACTGTACTGCTTAACCCCTTCCCTCAGAAATAATAATAAAATCCCTAAGCTACAAATCCTCTACCACTGTGGAATATAGATTTTGAAAGATGCCAGTTAGGTTAAAAACTAAGTTATTTAATTATTCTTTTGCATTTTAAGAAATGTAAGTTGTTTGAACTTCTATAACAAGCATTTATTATCATAATGTTACAAGAATATTGCAATAAAGCTTTTATCAGTGGTAGTCAAAAATCTCAAATTACTTTACCAAAAATGTAATTTATGATGTAAACCTTAAGTGACTGGAATTTCCAAATTGCTGATATAATATTATGTCATCTATATAACCAGTGCTTCCAATGTGAACTAATAGGCTTTGCAAAAATATGCAAGGGTTAAATGTGTTCATAGGTGGCTAAGGGACTCTCTATTGGGACTGGAGAGAAGACTTAGTTATTAAGAACACTTACTGTTCTTGTACAGCATCCAGACTCAGTTCACCGTTCCCACGTGCTCATAACAGCCTTTTCCATGAATCCAATACTTTCTGACCTCCAGAGACTCCTCGCCCACATGGTATACAGCAATTCATGGAACCTCATGTGGATACAAACAAAAACAAATCAATCAATAAATGATTTAGTAAAGATTCCATTAATCTACAATTGTCATTTTAGTGGAAAAGGCTGAGAAGTTGGAGAATAGCCACATATCACAACACTTCAAACCCCATGGGAAACACTTGATGAACCCCTTTTATCTACTTCACTTATCCAACAGGATCATTGTTAATATGTTCTGTGTGGAAAAAAAGAGACAAAGTTCATCAGGTAGGATTGGCTTACATTACTCAAAGTTTTGTATTTTTACCAAATTCATAGGATTCTGAATTATTGACTTTTGAGGAATAAGCTTTTCATAATTTGAGGAAACCTGCAGTTTTTGCATTAAATATAGCTTTACAAATGGTTTTACATGAGAAACGAAAAAGTACTAACTAATAGAGACCATGAAAGAAGGCATGTCTATATTCTTACCATATATGTCTGAAGGAAATCATCATCTATGAGTATCATAGCTTAAGTGTAATGCTTGGATTCCTAGCCCAAAGAGTTTGTATTTGGTAGTTAAGGAAAATTAGCAGCATCTTTGGATGTAATTTATCGTGTAGCTAGAGAGTATGCAAAAAAGGGGGAGGGAAGTTAATAATATCTTCCTCTGGAGCCAGCAAAGTCAGACTGATGAACAATAAATATGAGTCAGCTGGGTGCTTGGTTTCTTACCAGGGGCCTGTCCTAATGGGGAGGATGGTGTCACAGACTCGTTGTAGGAAGTGAGCTGTTTTTGTCTCCCTGAAACAGCTTTGTATACTTGGGGAGTATCATTGTATCCTTATCAGCACCACTCTCTTTTCTGCAAGGCCACATGGTTTTTGCTCTTGCTTTGTTTTCTGACAGCTGAACATCAAAGTCCTGCAGATGAAGGAAGTATCTCTGTCACACAAGATTATTCAAGGACCTGCACAACATCCCCAGTGTGTTTCTTAGTGACATGAAAATACTTGCCCTGCGTCCTTAGCTACCAAGTCTTTGAAGCCTCATTCCTCAATCCTACTTTCAGGACAGTAGGACTCCTACAAATATTTCTGAGATCCCTTCTTCTGTTTAGCTAGGAGGAAAATTTAGAAATCTTAAGTTGCAGGTATAATTCATTGGGGAGCTCTGACTAGCCTGTATGAGACCCTGAACTTGTTGCTAAGAACTGAAAAAAAAAAACCAAAAATCTTGTATACTAACAATTCCACAATGACCCCAGGAAAAATTATCTCCTGAACTGCTCAATGTTGTACAGATGTGCTGTATAGATTCAGTTTGACACAAAGAACATTCTTGAATAGTTTAATAAACTACATAGTGGTGTACTTTGATGATAGACTATCTTCTTGATTCCTTTTCAAGTCCATACATCCAGGTTTCTTCACTGAAACATTTTATAATTAAATTAAATGACCATGTATATGTAATATTTTCATAACTTTGTGATAATTGATTATAATGTTGGATATAATGAAGTGTATACAAGATGTAGTCAAAACCAGGGTAGAAAAGTACAAAGTATGGAGAGGATACATAAAATTCTACTTATGTTCAGACTTGAATGATAAATAGAAACATTTCAAAAATAAAGGAGGTTGGTGTGTCCTCAGTAAGAACTTTGAGAACATGAAACAAGAAATAGAAAATTAAATATGCCTTACTAAGATATTGAAATATTTCCACCCTTGGTTTTTCCAGGATCACTTAAAGGTTTGCCTAAAGCTAGATTGTTCTGCAACTGGTCTCTTGAACAGTAATGGAAGATAATGCAATGCATAATCTTGGGAAGAATAAATGCCAGCCCAAGGGGCTTTCTCCTCTTTGTTCCTCCTGTGCACAGCCAGGGCTCTGGTCATGTGGGACTCCATGGATGAATATGCTGGCTGTATATCATACTTGTCTGTTCAGGGTATGGAAGAGGGGTCAACTGGCTGTTGTTGTTTGCCATGGTCACAGGCTTCCTCGGGTGTCAACTCATTTGGATTTTGGTTTTGAGTAGGTATAATGTGGATGAGCAGAGGCATGCTGGTGACTTGGCCAACGCTGAAGGAGAGACTCAAAAGTGGTGTTTTGTTCAGTTCTGCATTGGTATGATGAAACACCTGGTATCATTCATGTATAAAAGGTTTGTATTAGCTCCTGGTCTTGGAGGTTCTAAACTACAATCAAATGATTTCACTGCTTTAAACCTGCAATGAGGAAACACGCTGTGGTAGGAGTTCATGGTGGAGCAAATCCATTTACCTCATGAATCAGAAAACAAAAAGGGACCAAGTTACTGCAATCTTTATTGAAAATACACAATCAGTGACCTAAGAGCTTCCTACTAGACCCTACCACTGAAACATTCCACCACCACTGAGCAGCACAATCCTAATGACCAAACATTTAACACATGATCATTTTAGTGAGGTTCGATTAGTTATGCCTGTGGATGTAATTAAAATGCAATAGCCAAAAGTGTCTGATGGAAGAATGTTTATTCTGGCTTACAGCTCCAGAGCAAAAGTCCATTATGGCAGAGGAGTCATGGCAACAATGACCAGAGCAGAAAACTGATAGATCATATATTCAATCACAGACAGGAAGCAGAGAAAAGCTAAGTGGAAGTAGGGCAAAGTTATAAAGTCCAAAGCTTGCCTCCAGGGTCATACTGACTCCAGCAAAGCTCCATTCTCTAATAGTTTCGCAACTTCCCTAAATAACATTACCAACTGTAAAGCAAGTGTACAGTTACAGGAGCCAGTGGGAGACATTTCTTATCCAAACCACCACTTACAGTCGTTCAGGTCACAGTAGGTGAGAAATGAAGGACAGAATGTGTAGTGGGGAATGGATATTGCAAAATTCCACCTCTGCACAACTGGTTGTTATAATCAATGCTGGAATAAAAGATGGGATCAAAAGGATATGAGGTTAAATAAAACTTGTGTCAGCATATAAAGCAAGAATAAGTTGACATAGCTGAAATGTGTTATAATAATTAGTGAAAGTTTGAGGAAAAAATACAGAGAGAGAAAACTTAAAAATTAGGTTATGGCTAATGGAGAAATAATATATTGTGAAAAAAGCATGTGCAATTCTGTAATCAATGAATAAAGAATAAACACAAAGTTTAAGATTAATCATAAATAATATTAAATAATAAACATTGATAAATTATAATTAAAATTTATTAGGATAAATGGGTCACTCATATGTATGATTTAATAAGACAAATCTGAAGTTAGTATCTTGAGCAAACTACAAAAGGTATGATGAAAACATGATCTTGCCTTCATGGGACTTACACAAGGAAGGTAACTCTGAAAGTCAGGGCACTAATCTATGGTAAGTTTTGGGATAACTATTCTTATGCTACAAAAGTCAATAGATTAATCTGGGGGCATCATAGAAGAATTGGCCTGGGAACATGGCTCAGTTGCACTTTTCTTGCAAGCGCAATGACGTCACTGGGGTTACCAGAGCCCGTCTTTAAAAGAAAGAAAAAAAAAAGAAAAAGAAGAAGAAGAAAACTAGGTGTGGTGGTTTCCACTTGTAATCCTAGAGCTGGGGAGATGGGGAGAGGCAGCTCCTAGTCCCTGGTGGCCAGCCAAAATAGCCTATTTGTTAGATTTCATGCTAATGAAAGACTCTGTCTCAAAAAGTTAATCGTGACCGGTTTCTGTGTGTCATGTGTGGTCTCCGCATATACATATGTGCACATGCACCCCCACATCCATATGTGCATGTAAACACACACACACACACACACACACACACACACACACATATACACAGTTGATGATAACTTTGCACCTTAAGAATGTGAACTTTTTTTGACAAAGGAAGAAGACTGGCCCAAGAAGCAGGACCACTAACTTACAAAGATCAGGCAGATTTGGGCCAATTTTTTGGAAAGAGCCGGAGGACGGGCAGGAGTGAAATTTGAGTGAGACGTATCGAGAGACGTGGGAAAGCCAGGGAACTCACTCATGGAGAAGGTTCAGATTACAGCAGAGAGTCAAGAATTGCTTAACCAGATGAGCAGAACTACCATGACTCACTGTGCTCTTTAGAGCAAAAAAGCTTTAATTTATAGACAGTCTACACTTCACAAACCAAACGGTACTGTGTGTGGGAACCCAGGGCCTTGTACAAGCTAGATAAACTGCTGCAGAGGTACATCCCTGGCTGATGCTAAAATAAACTTGACAGACAGATGGGATCAATGTTTTAGTTAGAAAATTACCCTAGCGCACCACGATCTACACAAATCTCAGGTAAGGAGGGGCCTCCCCAAAACTGTAGTCTCGTTGCACATAATGGGACATGGCATCAGACTTGTAAAATGGCAACTGGTGCCTTTATGAAGGAGTAATAAGAAGAAAACAGAACACAACAGGCCTTCACTTCTGCTCTCCCCTTCCTTTGTTCTGTAGAGCAGGCCTTGCTTGGTTTGCTTCATATGTGTTCCGTATGCCATCGTCTTTGCTGTGCATCTATTAGTAGACTAAACATGCTCCTCTCTTTGTTGCTCTGGGAGCTTCTTTCCTGGCTTAAAATTGTTGGAGAGACAAGTAAATATGACATACAAATATGAAAGAGGCAATGTTGACTACTTCTTCAGAGTTGGCAATGAGTGAAGGGTCTTGGGTAGTAGCAAGCTATTTGCTTCCTATCACCTGTAGTTTACAAGAGCAAACACGAAGCTCCAGGAATGAGGGAAATGCACACTATGCTGAATTTGAGGTCATTGTCTCATGTGTTAGAACATGACTTCTTAGTCCCAAGTTCCAAAAGTTTAGAGGCCTTTGAAATACTTGGAGAGGTTCCAAAGAGGAGCAATGAAAGTGATAAAAGATTTGAAGGCTGGTACCTTTGAGAAAAGACTAAAAGTACAAGAATTATTTCTCCTTTAAATGAGAAGTCAGAGATAATTTAACAGTCTTCAAGTCTATGGAAGCTTTTATGGGTAGAGCATTAGTGTCCTGATCCAGGGAAGAATGAGAAGCAAGTCCGGGGCAAAGCAAAAACAAACAAACAAACAAATAAAAATACTAGTGTGTGTGTGTGGGGGGGTGAGTTTTGTCAGCAAATATTTTTCCATAAAATCCCATTCTAAAAAAAAAGATATTATCTAGCAGGAGGTGTCATGTTCTGTCTTCATAAACACTGGGGTAAGACAAATGACTTATAAGAATCTCTAAAGTCAGTAGGTATTTTTTTCTCTTTCTTGGATTTTCTAAAAGGTCTTGCATTTGAGAGGACTCTGAGGGCAAATAAATTCTTGCCTAAGATTTTATTCTTACACTTTCCTGAAGCAGCAGCATGCCCTGATCACTGCTGGTCTGCAAACCAGCATGCCACAGGCTTCTGCTGCATTAATCGGCTTAGAAATCCTCTCAAGCATATGACTTTTAGAAACATTTGTGCTCTTATATTACTTAGGTCATCACTACTGCCCTTATCTCCCCACACTCGGATGAGATATTGTACTGAACCCTCTCAGCCCTTTTTTCTCAAACCTGAGGAGGATAAATATACAGAATAATATAATACTTCTGTTAAAACATTCTTCCCTTTTAGGAGAAAATCTATGCATAGCAACACCTGCATATCTTTGGAAGTGTACTAAGTTATAATTTTATGACTGACAACAGCATAGCATTCCATTTACAATCTCTTTAGAAAGGTAGATGATAACAGAAGCCAGGACAATACAATAAAATACCATGCCTGCAATAAAACATCAGACTTCACTCTCCTGAAATGGGTTCATGCAGATCACTATATCTCTGTTTACAGGGAATTTTAAGATAGTCACAAAACAAAACTGCCAAGCATGAAAGAATAATTCCTTTAACAGCTGTTCGCTAAGGTCAAAAGCACAGACACTACTGAAGGTTACAAAAGTCTAGTTAGAGCTCCTGGCAGTTCACTTGCACTGCCACAGACATTTCATGATCATCTGCTTGTAACCCACCCTGATGTTAGGATGCTTATCCTTTGTTAGAAGATTTTAGAAGTTTGAGATCAATTCTGTCATCTGACTTTCCATCTTGTGCCATTCTGACTGAGGAGGCAGAGTTAATAAATAAAAGCATAGACGTCTCTGATGCTTAGTTCAAAACAGAAACAAGCACGGATCAATAGGGAAAATCTGACACCAATATCCCAGTTTCTGCACAAACATCAGCAACGGGAAGGCTGCTGTACACAGTTCTGAAAGCCTGCTTTCTACATATACCATTGACAAAAAGCTAGGCATAATAAGAAATTAAATGAAGCTGAATAAGTAACCTGTTCTGGCCTCTAAAAATCAAAACTGTATTTGGTGGGAAATAGCCAAAATGTGGGAGATAAAAGGCACAGATCAAAAGGTTATCATGTGGAACACAGCTATTCTTGTGGCTCACAGCTCTGAACTGAAATATAACGTCATCCAATGCCAGATTTATTTTTTCTTATATCTGTACATATAGAACTTTGTCTGTCTAATTATTTCTCATCAAGTTTTAACATCATCCAACGTACTCTCCAGTAAAGCACAAGTTTTCTGAAGAGTGGCAATTGGATAATAGATTCATATGCAAGTCATCTCATGAAATGTCTGCTGCCGGCGTCCCTTCTGCCCTTTGCAGTCCTGTTTAAGAACATAGAGTGACTCAGACAACAGACGACATGAAGCAGGTACAGAGCACACAGTCACCACGAACACCGTCTTTCAGGATGACTCCCTTAGGTTTCTTTTATTATTAAGCTGAGAATAGCTTCCATTTCATATTCTGTGTTCATTCTGTTTATCATAGCCTCAACAGTCAACAGCTCTATTGGACTGACTTTGTTTTTAAAAGAAGACTAAAGATGCTTGGATTGTGGAAACACCTGTTCATATGTGCAAATGGGGCAATGGGCTCAGCTCATTGAAGGTCCCACTGACAATGGTCCTCATTGTCTACTACAGTGTGCACACTTTTGGTAAAAGTCTGACTTTTAGCTGACTGGAAGCTAAAATTAAATTTTTGACACAGGACTCATCTCTAAATTCAAGAGAAGCAAATATTAACTATTATTTGGTTATATAGCATATAATAAAAGCCACCCTCAAATAATTGTAGGAGATTTGAAACAATTTTGAATTTGACAAATTTCTCCATTTTAAGAAACTGATAGTTTAGTCACTATACCCATTTTAAGGAAGGGGAAGTTGAGATTCTGTAACTAATGCAACTTTACCCAAAGATATGGCAGTATCAGGGCAAAAATCTAAGTATTCTGTGTTAAGCCCATGAATCTTGCCTACTCAGCTACAATATATGCAATACAGATACAACTATAAGCCCTTAATGTTCCAGAGATACATTAGCAAAGGGAAGTAATTTCCCCACTGAAACACAGCGGTTAAGAAAATTTGGCTTTTTAGGAAAATCCTCAACAACCCAATTAGAGACAAGAATAGCATGTTAGTTATATTTCTAGCTGTAGCTAGGCTGATATTTTTGAATTATAGCACATTTAAGTGTTGGCTGTCTATCTCGAGACACACGGATGCTTCTCCCTCAATTCAGAGATTCAAATTCTCTCCCCTAAGCTCACTTAGCTTTGATAGGAATGTGTTCATAGAGTGGGAGGAGTTCTGACTTTCCTCGGTTTCCCCTGGATGCTCCACCTTGATGTATCCTCCGTTATCCTATTTATTTTCCTTTATAAGTAACTTTCCGTAGATGAGAGTTATACCAAACTGAGTGTGAATCTGCAGTGGCCCTGAAGCTCATGTTTTGAGTTCTGGGTTCCCACTTTGCGGTGCCATTTTGAAGCCACAGAATTTAAGAGGTAAAGTCTGAGACAAGAGAGTAGGCTAGTAGGGTAGAACGGGGAAGGTTATACCCACCCCTGATTCTGGGTGTATTACCTGCTTCCTGGGTGCCTATGACACAAAGAGCCTCATGTTTCTGCTCTCATAGACCAATCTATTTTCGTGACTATGCCTATTTTTCTTTTTTAAGTACTTTTTTTTTTTAGGTTTTGAGATTATAATATAATTGCTTCATTTCCTCCTTCCTTTGCAATCACTTCAAACTCTCCCATGCACTTCCCAACATTAGCCATTTTCTTTCAAATTTATGATCTTTTGTTTGTATATCTATTATCTGTAATACATATATATATAATATATACATAGACACATACATATGCATACACATATATGTATATAAATATACATATATATCCCTAACTACATACATGTAATGGGTTTAGTCTCCATAATATTCTTTGTATGTATGTTTTCAGAGCTTACCATTTGTTACTGATAACCAATAATAGTGTTCCTCCCTGGGGAAGACTATTTCTCCTTATCTCAACATTCCTTAGTCTACTGTAATTCTTTTTGTAGGACTAAGGCCTCCTGAGCTTCCTCCTACCCCCATCCATGTTAGCAGGTCTATTGCTGTCATGCTTAGGCAGTAATATTGAAATCAATTCATGGGTGTAGCTTCTGACATGACGAATATCATACTTTTGATCATGACAGACTCAAAGCTCTTAGGAGCAGTAAGTAAGGCCCAATACCCTTTTCTTTCTCTGATAGTTTCTGTCAGCTAATTTGGACAAGCAACAAGAAAAGCAATCAATACACTAACTTTTAACCAGAATTCCTTATCATTTTTCTTTAATTTTATTTCTGAAACACACATTTATTGGAACTTGAAAGTATTTTCTTATCCTCCATCCTTTTAAGAGGTTTCCATTTATTTATATTTCAATTAAACTCCTAAGTATCCACCCAACATGTATCAGGAGCCTGGGCAGCATCCTGAAATGTTCTCACATTCCTGCTTCTCCCATGCTCCCTCATTTCCTCTGCTCCCATTTCATACTCTGAGGAATACTCGAGGGTCTCCCAATTAGCAAACTGCCCTCTCAATACTGACTTTAGCAGTGCCTGCTTCCCCTTCCTCTTTCACTCATGGTACACAATAGTTTGTGGCCTTTCCTAAAGATTTGGCCATAGCCAACTGCAGCGACAGCCTATTGAGCAGCACTGATGTTGTCGTGAACTCTCTGTGTTGGTTCCTTCCTTAGATTAACGGACCGGGTTGAAGATAAATGCATTGCCTTGTTATTCCGAAGTCAGGAGCTGAAGTATTTGAAGGGCTGTGCCCCACTGAGATTCTTTCTTTGTCACTCTCTGCCTCTGGGGTTGGGACTCAATCATTGGCCTTCCTTAGTTTGCAGAACTGACATCTAATCTCTGGTCCTGTTGTCACATCATATTCTCCCTGTGTGACTCTGTCTTCACTGAGAGTTCTTCTTGTGCTTAAATATCTTTCTTATTGGTACTCTGTTGGCTATGGGAAGAGAATCCTGGACACTAACCCAGCCATAAAACCCCTCACCTACAATCTGCCCTGCCTGCAAGATGTGCTGGAGCAATGGGGAATGGTGGCACAGAACTTGTGGGGGTGGCCACCTAATGTTTTGTTGAGGCCTGCTCAGCTGAGAAAGAGTCCATGCCCTCCACTGCCTGGTGGCTAGGAACCAGAGACTCAATAGCCCAGAGACCTAGGATAGAACCAAATACAAGTGGCAAAAAAATGAACTGAATGCTAATGATATTCTGTTATTTTCATAGACCAGTGCCTCGTCCAGTTGTCATCAGGGAGGCTTCCTCTGGCAGCAGATGGGAAATGATGTAGAGACCACACAGCCAGACAGTATGCAGAGAGGGAGAGTCTAAATTGGAGGTCTCCTTCAGGTCCATAAACTCAGATTTCAGGGAACTCAGAATAAGCAGAGAAAAGACTGTAGGACTCAGAAGGAATGGATGAGAACATGGCCCACTGAATTAGGACTCACATAGGTTCACAGAAATTGAAATATCAAGCACGGACTTGAAGAGTCTGCACCAGGTCCTCTATTTATAAGTCGTGGCTATTAGCTTGGAGATTTTGTTAGAATCCTAACAGTGGGAGAGGGTGTGTCTCTGACTCATTTGCCTGCCCTTAGGAATCTTTTCCTCTTATTAGGTTGCCATCTCCATCCTCCATTTATGATGGCCTTTCCGTTGTCTTATTGCATTTTGTTTTGACCTGTTTGGCTTTTGTTCCCCTGGAGGCCTGTTCTTTTTTTGAAGAGGAAATGGAGGGGGAATCAGTCTGGGGGAGAAGAGATATAGGGGAGGGGTAGCTGGGAGAATGGAGGGGGAAAAACTGTGGTCAAGATGCATTGTATGAGAGAAGAATCTATTTTCAATAAAATGAAAAAAAAATCTTTTTCCTTTTAAAAATGCCAGTTAAGCTCCCAAGAGCTTAACTGCTCTCCGGTAGAAGAGCAGAAGGTGGGAGAAGATGAGCAAGGAAGTTAGGACCGTGAGGGGCTGGACCACTCACTGAGACAGTGTGCCTGAACTAATGGGAGCTCACCAAATCCAGCTGGACCGGGACTGAATGAGCATATGATCAAACTGGACTCTCTAAATATGGCTGCCAATGAGGGCAGAATGAGAAGCCATCAACAATGACACTAAGACCTATCTCCTCTGCATGTATTATCTTTTTGGGAACCTAGTCGATTTGGATGCACACCTTCCTAGGACGGGATGGAGGGGGGAGGGCCTTGGACTTCCCACAGGGCTGGGCATAATGCCCTCTTTTAAGGAAGCAGCGGGGGGGAGGGGGTAGCGGGAGGGGACTGGAGAAGGGGAGGAAATGTAAATTCTTTTTTTTGAATGGAAAAAAATAAAAGATTATAGGAAAAAAATGCCAGTTAAGGTTAGATTAAGAATCCAAACTCGATTTGCCAGTATTTTATTGAGTATTTTTACATCAATGTTCATGAGGGAAATTGGCCTGTAATCTCTTCCTTGGTTGCATTTTTGGGGTTTTTTGGGGGGAGGGGTAGACTTTTGAATTGTTTATCTGTTCTTGATTTAAGTTTGGTATGTGGTACCCATCCAGAAAATTGTCCATTTCCTTTAAATTTTCCAATTATGTGGAGTGGGGCACCTAGCAGTGGGACCAGGATTTATCCCTAGTGCTTGAACTGGCATCCAGGAGCACATTCTTTTTGTACTGAGCAAGGGATACCTTGCTCAGCCTAGACATAAGGGGGAGGGCCTTGGTCTTGCCAAAGTGAAGTGTCAGACTTTGTTGACTCCCCTTTCTGAGGTGTGGGTGGGTAGATGGGGTGGGAGGAAGATAGAGGAAGCAGGAGGAGGGAAGGGAGTGGAAATGGGGATAACGATGTAAAATGAGAAAAGATTGTATTATTAAAAAAAACTTAATAAAAAAATTTTTAAAAAGAATTCAACCTCTTCCAACATGGCTTCCTCTTAACTTCCCTAAATACAATCTCTTTACTATAGGCCATATTATCAAGCACCATAAGCTAAGGTTGTAGCACAGTGGTTCTCAACCTTCCTAATGTGGTGACCATTTAATATAGTCCTTATTATAGGGACGCCAACCATAAAATTATTTTCCTTTCTACTTCATTACTACAGTTTTACCGTTTATGAATCTTAATGTAAATTGTGTGTTTGCTGAGGGTCTTATGTGACTTCAAAAGGGTTCCAACCCATGCAGGTTGAAAATTGCTGCTCTAGCATGTACGTAGGAGAAATGTCATCCTATAAATTGCCACACAGATTTCTCCCTCTCTATCCCGACTGTGGTGCAGTCACACCATTCTTGAGGCTGACCCCCACCCTCTCACTGTCTGAGGGTTTGTGAAACCTGGTGTTGGCCTTCTCTGACTCTCAGTGTGTTCAGATTGGGCTGTTTCACTCACAGAGCAAGTCTCTGTATTGGGTGCTGTCATTCCTGCTGCTTGAAAGACTATTAGATTCATTCAATATTAATTCTATTCTATGCTTTATATAATTTTAATGAACAGGATTTTTTGAGTGGCATTGTTCTTTCTTATTTCTTCCTTTTTTTCCTTTGTATGCTTGTTTTGTTTTGTTTTTGAGATAGGCTGTCTCTGTGTAGCCTTAACTGTCCTTGGCTGTACCCTGTAGACCTGGCTAGACATGAGCTCACAGAGATCTGCCTGCCTCTGCCTCCGGAGTGCTAGAATTAAAGGTGTGCACCACCTGGCTTTGAGTGGCGTTCTTTTTAATCACTCTATATAATAACCTTATCTGGTACTTCAGGTATTATCAATTGATTATCTATTATGATCTATTATTCAATAATGATTGAATAAATTTTAATTTCCTTTCTCTCTAATTCCTTCACAGTAGCTGCCATTTTAGAGTAATTGTTATATCTCTTTGGCTAGTCTTCAATTTTTAAAATTACATTTATTTTAGATTTGCATGTAAGAGAAGGACAACTTTCATAAATTTCCTTCTACCATGTGGATCGTTGGGATCAAATTTAGTTTATCAAGCTTGGTTGCAAGGGCTTTTGCCTATGAGTAATCCTGACTGCCTTCTTTATTGCTCTTTATGTCCTTATACATACCTAAACCTCTCTTATTGTTTTATTAACCTTAGTGAAGTAGTCTGTAGCTTGTGACAGATAAGATATTCAGCGTATTCATCCCATGCCTCTATTCTCTGTCTTCCCTGCCTAACTTTGGCAAATTATATATACACCAATTGGGCTTACAGCTTTAACAATCTGTTTCATAATTATAAGTTCTATATTTTAGATTTAGTCTTAAATTTAAATGCCTTGCCAAATAACTTTCAGTCATTGTATAGAAGTTTCTTCATTTTTAATACAGGTTTTGTCATTATTTCTAGACATTTTATGGAATTATTATTATTACTTTCTTATATTTTTGGTTGTGAGCCTAGCCTTTAATGGCTGATTCATTTCTCCAGCCTTATTACTAGTTTCTGTATTGACATCTCTGCTTTCTTGTGTTCCTCCTGAGGGACACTAATTATGCATATGTTGAACTCCTGATCTGTGTTTTCTGTCTTTTATTTCTGTTGTCACTTTTAACTCTTGGTTCATTCACATTTCACCAAATCTTGAGTCCGTGCCTATACTGTGGCTTCAGCTATGAATATTCTCCTATTGATCCTAATGCGATCTTCATTCCTGATTAGTTTAGTTCTCGTTTACTTTTCTCTCGTGTTGACTCATGTGCTTTATACATTTGGTGCCTTGTTCTACTTCTCCTTGTTTTCTACTTTGAGATCCAAACTCCTGGAGTTTGGGATTAACATTAGGGATTTTAAAATATTTATGTCACATAATTTAATCATATGCTCCATGGCAAATACTTGCAATGAGGGTTCTTTCCCGCCTTCCCATTCCTTTTTATCTTTTTACCCTGATGGTTTCTTTTTATAGATTTTGTATTATGCTTTTCCATATTGTTTGAATCAGAAGAGTCCTTCCAGGCTAAATAGTCTGTGATAGGGTTTGCAAGTGATCAGGGCTGTTTAGGGCATTCAGTAGATTTCTCTTAATGGTGTGTGTGTGTGTCTGTGTGTGTGTATGTCTGTGTGTCTGTGTGTGTCAGTGTGTGTGACTCTGTGTGTGAGAGAGACTGTGTGTATGTGTAACTGTGTGTGTATGTGTAAAGTTGTTTTGTTTATTCTCTCCATCAGTCAAGATAGTCATTTATAGTGGACAGTCCCAAGACTCTTCTCTTTGTCATCTGACCTGCTTCACCAACAGCTGTCCCAAAACAAGATTTGCAGTTCTTCAAACAGATCTACCTCCCTACTTTTCCTTGATACCTCATGGTGCCTTGAGAAGGAACTCTGACCTCAATTCCTGTTTTTCATTACAACACAAAGTCATTTTCTCCCATCTATGGAGGCTCTTTTATGAAAGAATTATGCCTTTTTCAGCATCAAAAGATCTGCATCCAAGGGTCTGATTTCTGAGTATATGCCTGCACTCAGGTCTGGTCTCCTCTTACCTGGCAGCCTTTCCGTACACAATGTGGCTGCAAGCATTACAAGTTGTTTACCAGAAATTCAGGATCCTGGGGGGTTCACAGCTCCCAACAGGACTCTCTTGGATTGACTCACAAATGTCTCACTAAAGTCAGAACAGATGAAGCTGCACAGCAGACATTGTGATATTCCTGGGAGTTAGAGGAAAGCTTTATAAACACACTTCCTCCTTGAACATGTCCAGACTCTTCTAAAACTGGTACCTGTGCTGCCTGCTGTGGGTGGGCATGCATCAGTGAGCTTCTGAAAACCTCTTTGTTTGAGAGCACAGAGACTAGTGCCTGGGCACACTGCAATTGTTTAGTCAGTTGGCACGGAGTCTTAACTATTCTGATACGTATAACAGATAACTCAGTAGTCACAGTGTTCTTCAGCTTGTGTCTGTTTGGTCTACTGCTTTTTGTTTTAATTGCTTCTCCAGAAATCTTCTACCTTCTATGAGCATTTTTTTCTTTTTAAAATTCTTGGTTTATTTTATGAGTATATTTCTTCTCCCTGAAACTGGAGTTAGGAACTGCTGTGAACCACCATGTGGGTGTTAGGAGTCAAATTCAGGTCCTTCACAAGAGCTGTGAGTTCTCTTAACTGCTAAGCCACCTCCCAAGTCCTAAAGTCTTCTTCAAATGGCATTCAAGGAATTAGATTTTTTTCTCAATAAATTGTGACTATGAACTCACAAACTGTAATGATAGCTTTGAAGTCAGAAAAAAAAATCAGACTGAGCAAAATTAACATTTTAGTCATGGGCAACAGCTGAGATTTAAATAAATATTTACCCAAATAAGTCACCAAGGATCTTCATGGAGGACTTAAGTCATGAAATGGTCTCCCTTTGCTTTGATTGGTCCCCAGTCTGCCTTGCCAAATTTACTTCCTACAGTTCACTCAGATGAGCCAACTTGTCCACCTTAGAACAATTCCCAAGAATTTTCTTCTTTTCCCAAGAATTTTCTTCTGTTTTCTTCCTTCCAAATGCCAATGATAATGTTCTATAGTCAGTAATGTATTCACATCTGGTAATGAACAGGAGTAAGGAATGCTCAAAAGAATTACCATGAAATTACCAAGAAATCAAACTTAATAATATCCACAAGTGACTCTTCTGTTTACCCATGCCTTTTTGCCTATACTTCCCCAATCTCAATTACTTTTGGCTCTATGAAATATAGAGGTTACCTAAGATACTTCTAGACCACAACACTAAATCAATGGTGTTCAATCCAGTATTTTCTTCTAGATGTAAAAATCCAAAATTGACTCCTTTCCTAGATCCAAAACATGCTCTGTGGTAGGAGGCTGCTTGTTCATTTCCTGACCGCACAGACTCCCAAAATAACCACACAGAAACTGTATTAATTAAATCACTGCTTGGCCCATTAGCTCTAGTTTCTTAGTGGCTAACTCTTACATATGAATTTAACCCATTTCTATTCATCTGTGTATTGCCACGTGGCTGTGGCTTACTGGGTAAAATTTAATCCAGCATCTGTCTCTAGGGGGTTACACGGCTTCTCCTTGACTCTGCTTCCTTTCTTCCAGCATTCATTTTAGTTTTCCCTGGCTACCTCTATTCTGTTCTGCACAGGCCTAAGACAGATTTTTATTAATCAATGATATTCACAGCATACAGAGGGGAATCCCACATCAATGCTCTCCTTAGACACAAGAAAATGTAGCATCTGCAAGACCTCATTGCATGAGTTAAGTGCTCCATGAAGATCCTTGGGGACTTATTTGGGTAAATATTTATTTAAATATTAGTTGTTGCCCATGACCAAAATGCTAATTTTGTTCAGTCTGATTTTTTTTCTGACTTCAAAGTTATCATTGCAGTTTGCATATTTCTTTGTTCATATTCGACCATTTTCCATCTGCCTCTGCCTCTTCAGTTCATGTTACTGATGAATCAACTTTTTAAAAATCAACAGTTTTGAAAGCTATCTTAACTAGTCATTATTATGCTTTTTGAATTTTGGTTTGTCACTCTCTTAGATAGTTTTCTAATATTATTAATTTCTCCTTTCTTAGCCACATGAAACTTATATACAGAAAAGATTTTACCTTTCCTACTAGACATTGTATATATTTCAGTTTGAAACTAAAAATTTAATTTAATTTATTTCTGTCAGTTTACAAAATATATTCTGTTAGCATGACAACACTCATGGAACAGAGTTCCCTAGTACTAGTGACAACATCAAATTAAGGGAATGAGACAGCACATTGAGCTTTGTACCAAAAGTAGAAACTCAGCATTCCAGTGTAACTGTATTGTTTATTGCTTAAAACGATGAGATTTACCAATGCACTTTGAAACCCTTCTGCCCTATGCAAAGGGGCAGATTGTTGTACAGATGAGTCCCTTGCTCTGGTTTTGTGACTCTAAAAGCATGAATCAGTAAGCTTTGGTTTCCAGTCCACACACTAGACTGCCCAAAAGCTGTTTTTGTTTCTTTGCCCAGACATTAAAAGACCAATGTTTTGTATGTAATTTTTAAAGTATTTTACATCATTTTCACTTTTTGAAGGTAATGGCGCTCTGTTGGTTTTTCTAAGCACTCAAGTTATCAAGGAAGATAAGCAATCACACTTCTCATTTGCACCATTGATAAAAAATAAACCAGTGCATAATCCATTGTGCTACTCAAAAATGCTGAGACGAATGACTAATCAACATTGAGTCATTCTCAAAAGTGTTTTATTTGTAGCTTAGTTGTGATAGTATTAGAAACAATAATAGGTTTCCCTAGGCAGTGTTTTGTAGGTGCTGTACTCATTGGTGTAG
Organism: Ondatra zibethicus; assembly: GCA_004026605.1. Classification (NCBI taxonomy): domain Eukaryota; kingdom Metazoa; phylum Chordata; class Mammalia; order Rodentia; family Cricetidae; genus Ondatra; species Ondatra zibethicus. The sequence continues at coordinate 75,423 of PVIU01006227.1, read as the reverse complement.
TTAGTTCTACAACAATGGTAGAAGCTTGATAAAACAAATCCTGATAAGGGAAAAATAAACCTAATATTTCTAGTTGGAATAAATGACCTCTTTGCTCATTTTAAATTTCCTACATTTGTGATCACTCTGTGGAATCTGTACAAACTATAATCTGAAAGAAATTGGTGGTATTTTTACAGTACGTGAACCCAACCACCTGATTTATAGTTCAATCTGTTAATGCACTCTGTTTTTAGCCCACCTGGCAGTTTTATGCATTGTGAATTTAAAGAGGAGCTCAATGTAACATAAGCTTTACAAGCTGGGGAAATATTATTGAAATGAAACATGAATGAAGACCATTTAAGCAATAAAATAATGTATACAGACTATATTTTTTAATTTTAGCTAATACATGCCTTAGGCATAAATTCTGATATAAGCTGAGGGTCTTATGAGACTATAAAGAAGAAATTCAAAACAAACTTATTATTACGCTCTTGTTAATCATGCAACCTTTGTGTGCTTATAGAGAAGAAACATGACCACAAATTATCTGTGAAGAATTAAGACTGCGTGTCAACTACATTTTCTTCTAGTATTCACAGAAGTGTACTTGGGGAAATGTTGTCAGGAAAAAAAAAGACCAGAATTGGGAGATGAAATAGCAAAGAGCTATAACTTATTGGTCATCTCTTCTTTTATGACTCTCAGTTTTATTGTCATTTAAGGAATTTGATCCACTCCTGTTACAATACAAAATAGGGCCTGTACAAAGATAATCCTAGAAAATATGTCAGTGAGATTAAGCAATGGTACACCAGTGAATGGGACTCAGTCTTGACGAAAGTATCTCCAGCATGGTTTTATCTGGTCATGTGCCGGTACCTCGTGTCATCTCTGCAACCATAAAACAATCTATAAAACCACTTCTGTGCAGTCTTCATAGTGAACCATGGAATTTGGTCTCCTTCTACTTAATTTTCTATCCTACTTGCTCTCCGCAATTAAATCCATGAATTCCAATCTATAAAACAGCTGCTATTTGTACTTAGATATTGCATTGCAAATACTGCAATATCTGCATTAGACTTTCAAAGAAGTACTCTTATTTGTGTTTGCATACTTTTAAACAAACTTTTCAATGTATATCATCGTAAAACACATACACACAGCCTAGGGAAACTGTATTTTGTTTATACAAATGTATTTCTCTCACTTTTAAAACTGGAAACATGAAAGATTCATAGAAATGATATAAGCCTTATATATTGAATTAAAATATATGTTTCTTGCTCATATTCTCCCTCCTTCTGCTCTTCAAGTCAGGACCACAAATGGGTGGTCCACCCACTGAGACAGTGTGCCTGAGCAAATGGGAGCTCACCAAATCCAGCTGGACTGGGACTGAATGAGCATGGGATCAAACTGGACTCTCTAAATGTGGCTGACAATTGGTGCAGACTGAGAAGCCAATGATAATGGCACTGGGATTTGTCTCTACTGCATGTACAGGCTTTTGGGGATCCTAGTCTGTTTGGATGCACACCTCCCTAAAACTGGAGGGAGGGGGAAGGGCCTTGGACTTCCCACAGGGCAGGGTACCCTGCCCTCTCTTAGGACTGGAGGGGGAGGGTAATTGGGGGAGGGGGAGGCAAGTGGGAGGAGGGGAGGAAGTGCAAATTTTGAATATTATTTATAAAGTAATAAAAAATTATTAGAAATAAGTAAAATAAAATAAAATATATGTTTCTAAGAATAATGCAAAACAATGTGTTTTCAAACAAATATTTTGTCTCTAAAATATGAGGAAGTATCCAAACTGCTTCTGATTGTCACAGTGTTAATAGAATATTTAGCTAGAACGTGATATAAAAAGAAATACACCTTCTCATGCATTGGAAAAGTATAGGCTTGGATATATCTAGTAACTGCTGTACAGTGTGCTTTTAGCCCTAACTTTTAATGGTTTGATGACTCAGTTCCACATCTTCATACTGAAACCTCAAGTTTAATATTCCTGTTTATAAAATTTGAGGATATGACCCTTCCCACTTGTGGAACAAAGAAAACCCTGAGGAGAGAAGATGAGTGATAAATTAAATTATTCCCTGTGTTAATTGCAGCACACTGTTCGGTTTAATTTTTAAAATAGATACCATTTGCACTCTTTTGTTTTGCCGTTTCCTGAGGTCACAGTGTGTGTTTTTCTCCCTAATGTACACTGAAGACTTTGGTTCAGGAACTTACAGAGGTCACGGGATATGACAAAATTCATTTTACTGGAGTGTTCTGGTTATGAAAATTGCTTGTTCCAGTGGCTGGTTTCACTCCTTCATTTACAGCCTAAGTGTTCATTGTGTTCCCACTGGCTGGGATCTGACCCCTGCAGTTCTCATTTTGCTTCTGAAATGTGGGTCAGCAGTGTTGTCAGACTCTCTCTCCTGTAAAACATTTTAGTTTTAAATATTTGACACTGGAGCCTTCTAAGGAACAGGTTGAGGGGGAAAAAAAAAAGTCTTGCTGGATGGCATTTATGACCGGGAGAAGTATCGTTGCCGCTGACCCCACAGCTCTTCTTAAATAGTCATGAGAAGGGCAACACAATTGTCAATTAGGCTTGCTGGGAACAGTGCTCAGCCTGGCTCAGCCCGGCTCAGCCCGCGTGTGGCAGTGTAATCACACAGACCTTGTTTCTTTATGAGAAGCTGTTCAAGCCTGTCATAACCAGGGCTCAACAAATATGAACTTCCTTTCTCAACAGCAGATTTAGGGGCCGTTGATGTCTCTGGAACGCATTAAAAGGATTTGTAGCATTGAAATGGAGCATTTAAGTGTTACCTCAGATACTCAACCTAATTCTCTGACTCACAAGCCAGAGGTCATGTTTCTTGAACCCGTTAAGACCATTTCCAGTATGTGTATCTTATAAATTAATAAAAATGCCTCAAATCCATTGCTTTATTTTACCCTAGGAATGAATTCTGCATTCTGACTTTTTGGAAGGAGTGGTAGGCAAGTGTATTTGTCAATATCCAATACATATTTGCCCATCAAATCATGTTTTCAAATACTTGGTACTCAATATATTTGTTAGTAATAGAAATAAGGAAAAAATAGCCTAAAATTTAAACTGTATTATAACAACCACTACAATTTTTTTATGATTAAGCAAATACCAATTGCTCTTTGAGAATGAAATAGAAGTCATATAAAATTTCAAACAAAAGGATAGAAAATACAACAACATATGCGCCTCAACCTTCCACGTCACCATCTTAAAACCAGATGGCCACACTTCAGCTATCAGAACGATAGCCATTTAGAATGTTTCCTTCACGGATAAATTACGCCTGGTCTTACCCAATGAGAACCAGACCTGTGTGCTTTATTTGTAAATGAACTTTCACCAGGCCTAGACCTGTTTCTCAAATTCAGAGGCAAAGAAAAGAAGATGGGACCAGAGCCAATAGTGCTTGCTTGGTCTAAGAGACAGTTATTATTTCTCCTTAAGGAAAAGGAAGCCAGCTATAATAATCTTATGTTAAGACAAACAATAGAGGCTCACTGTAAGAACTGCCAGAAACTGAATTAGGAAATCAGAACAGCTGGGCTGGATCCTGTGTTGGTCACCTATCACTCTACTGAGTTTCCAATCAGGAAGAGATCTCAGGTCTTTCATGGGAAATGCATACAAAATCCCAACTCACTTTTCTAGAGAATCTAAATTCTTTTAGGGATAAATGATGATTTTATCCCAGCACTTCTTGGAAACTGGATTGCAGTGCACATTACCCAAGATGGTTTTGGTGAGTTACTGTGGTTGAACAAACAATGAAGAACACCTGAGAGAAAACTCATGTTAGGAGAGAACAATAATGTTGATGTTTTAACAGATAGAGCACTAGGGCCAGATTATCCTCAAATATTCCTGTTACCTGATGGACAATCTTTAAATAAATTCACAAGAATGACATACGTTAGCAGAAAGAAGAGAAAAGGCTTTTGATCTGTTAAAAAATGTCCTCAAGAAACTCTTCAGATATATAAAATCACTGCCTCTATATAATAAAAAATATACTGTGAAGATAGTTATGTATATTTTTGAATGCTTAATTTCCCCTTTGTGAAAAAACTAAAGTTACTTTATGGCCATTAGGGACTTAGAAATTGCTCAACTTTCTAGGTGCACACTGTGTCCAGATATGCATACTTCTATTCAAATTCATTTGTGTTTTCAATCACAATTTAGTATTGACCATTGTAACCAAAGACCAGAAAAGACTGTACCTAAATAGGTCTCGGACTGGCTTATTCTGAGTTTTCTACAGATATACTAAAATTTCTTTTATAAGAATCTCCACTTTCACAAATTCATTGTTTGTTTTCTGGTGGGTTTTTATTGTTGTTGTTTTTCATTTGTTTGTTTGCTTTGTTTTGTTTTGTCTTCCTTGCAGTCCTCGGGGCATCTGACTCACCTCCAATCACCTAGACTCCTACGTGCCATAAATCATAGATGCCATGATTTTTAATAATTGTTTATATAGATTCTTCTTTAGGGTCATTCCTGTACCAAGAGGAAACTTCACTTCTGGCAAAGGCATTAGTAAATGGGCATTCTTTGGTGATCTCAGTGGGCTTTCCCACCTCCAATAGAAGAAGTAGATAAATATACAAACAATATTATTCTTCAAACCTTCCGTATAAAGTTCAGGATGCAGCATTCTATGCATGTTTTAGTTCCTTGATGAATGATTCATTAGAGAACACACTGGAAGGTTAAGGGATACCAGAGTGGTTTCTGAGGGCAAGCCTTTTTTGTCAGTCCTGGAGCAGAATAGATGGATGTAGATAATTAATCTGTGAAATACTCTTCCTTCCTGCTAAAACATGTCTGTAAACTCTTGAGCTGGAAAACTGGCTTAAACTCTAAATCACAGATATTTTGCATTTCTTTACATAAAAACATAGTTACCCAATTAAATTTTTTTCTTTAGACCATTTGCCATATCCGTGTGTTTCCTGTTGCCTAGAGAAGACAGGTCACAGTGATGATAGCTGCAGGCTGCGAGGATTCTATGCCACCGCAGAACATAGCTAACAAGGACTTAAAGGTTCCCCTATGATTAAAATAGTTGTGAAGATGGAGGTAGCTTTCTGATGATGTTAATTCTCAGAAGAGAGAATATTTTAGAATGAGCTCCAGGCCAATAGGGATAGTCCTCGGATTAATTCCTACCTGGAAGACTGCATCAGTGTGAAATGCTATCACTAACAAAACCAACTAAATATATATCTGAATGAAATTATAAGAATCTTTTCTTAGATCTCAACTCTAAATTATCTCTATTAAGTGGTTATGTCAACACTACATTAAAGAGAGTTGCCCTGAGATAATTACTTAGTCAAACTGATTATTGAATTGGGGTCTCAACATTGGATAAAAAAAAATAGGTTCTTTATTAAGTTATGGTTTTAAGTGTAATAAATACTTCACTCTTTTACATTTCATATTTGAATTGGAAACAACTAAAATGAGAAAAAAACAACGAGGTAGGGTGTCTAAGAGCAATATGCATTTTCTCCCTCTCTCCTTCTTTCCCTTCCTTTATTCTTCCATCTCTCCTTCCCATTCAATTCTTTGCTCTCCTAGACTTCAAAAAAAGAAAGAGAGAGAGAGAGAGAGAAAAGAAAAAAGTGAATATAGATTAAGGGAAATTTGAAAATTATGTAAAATATCTGTCTTAATCGTCATGTGGGAAGGGGGAGTATACCAATACAAAACGTGGAGTTAAATTTGTCAGACTCAGAAGCCATCAATTTCCATTGTGAAGATGCATATAGAAAGAGGAAGAGGAGCAGGAGGAGGAGGAGGAACAGGAGACTTGTGAGGACTTGTGCTGCTCTCAACATTCCTAGAATTAGGGATTGGGATGTGGAGTTAGAAGCATTGGAGAGATGAGTGAAGAGAAGGATTCATGAACAATCTTGCTAACCTGACTGACTGAGAGCAAAGCAGAGCAACCAGAAATGGAGTCCAAGACCAAAAGGATTATCCATTTGGTCTTGCTTGATCCTAGCAGCACGGAAGAGGTGAAGTGGGGGCTAATAGTTTACAAAGAAAGATCTCAGTGGCACTCAAAGAATCTAGCCTGTATGCAGCAAAACACTCACATTTGGATAAGAAAAGTAAGGGGTAGGTTGGTTATGAAGTTTAAGCTTTAGAATACACTAAAGAGGCCCTGGCACTGAGGAGACATAGTAAGGAGATTTGAAGGAACACTATTGTTTCAATGCCATTCTTATCCCATTATTCCTATGGTCAAGGAAAAGAGAATAAGGTTCCCACAGTAATCTCAAAGCTAATTCAAATTTCTATAATTCATATAAGAACAAATATTTTATTATATATTTCAAGTGGTTTACTTTTATTTTTCTTATTTTTAAAATTGTTTTCCAGCAAAAAAAAATATTTAAAATTCCTATTTTCCTCCAGGTTAAAAAACTTTGTCATTTCTCTAACATAATTTTGATCTGATAACATCTAATTTGGTTCTATAAATATTTAATATTTTTCTGTCATTTGTACACGTGTGTCAAGTATTGACCTCTTTATCAGATTAGATTTATGATAAAATCAGAGAAATATTCTAATATTGTTATGATTTGTCTAGCAAGGTTAAGCAATTAATCTTTGAACATTTCAAACTCATCTAGAAAGCTACTACTTCGGGTGAGCCTGACAATTAAACCCGCTCAACTCATCTTCCCTATTGAAATACCTTTATAACAGTTGCTGATGAGATTAAATATACCAAAGGACTTTTTTCTAAAATTTCAAATTATAAATTATCACTTGTTTATACTCTTGTTCATGGCTTTTAGTTAGGGACACTCATGGTAGTGATTAGTTTTCAGGAAGCCCCTTAGAAATGTTATCATCTTAATTCTTCTGAAAGTTACAGACAAGAGCTGTAACTCTTGTTACAGCTTGTAACAAGATAGCCTCACTTGTAAAGGCTCCTGCTACCAACCTGATGCCTTGAGTTCAAAGTCTGGGACTCATATGGAAGAAAGAGAAAACTGACTTCTTGGATTGTCCTCTGGGCTCTTTACAGATTCTGTGACAAACACAGCACACTTTCCACAGCAAATAAAAAGGGACTGTAACAAAACATATCAAAAATAAAATGTATAGGTATAGGAAAAGTTCATTATAAAATCTTCAGACAATGTAAATAGAAATAAAGGGTCATTTATAAAAGTTCAGACATGATCATGAAAAATACCTTCCTATATTTGCTTTTGTATGTTCTCAGTTCATAAGAAGACTTACTTAGAGCTGTCCTTCTCTCCTGTAAAAGAAAAGAAACTGACATCAGTTCATACATGACTGTCTCATGAGCTTCTTTCCATTTGGATATTTATTATGCATGAGATTGTTCTTTGGGGCTGGAGAAATAACTCAGTTCTTAAGAAAACTCAGTGTAAGAGGACTTGCGTTTGGTTCCCAGCACCCACAAAGTGTCTCACAACCTCCTGTAATTCCAGTTCCTACTTCTAACATCAGCAGGCACCATGTGTATTGGTGCACATATACACATACAGATGAAGACTCATACCTGTCAAATAAAAATAAATCAGTCTTAAATAATAGCACCTACTTTCCAATTCAATCTATTAGTCTGTAGTCTGATGATACTTTCTCAATAACACAATGTAACATTCTCAAGATGAAAAGTCTCAAGCACAGTATCATACTGCATTATTTAATACCCACAATCATTTAAAAAACAAAAATGGAATTAGAAAGATTTCCCTAGTGCATTGCCTTGCTATATGTATTGTGGGCACACATTGCAAGCGTCAATATTCTAAAATTAATATGTTTTGTGCACATGTCTTCCAAGAAAGGCTGAGTTTCTCTTAACTTATTCACAGTTATGTCTCAGGAGTCAGTGGACGAATGAACTGGGCACTCTGCTTTGTGCTACTAAATAATCTATTTAATTAAAATTGGGATTTTGCATTGTTATTGAAACGAAGAAAAACTTCGGTTACCCCTACCCATCACAGATTATCCAGCACACTTAGGAGAATTTGTTAGCATATTTTACAAGGACTTCCAGTAGAGTTTAATGTTAATTTGGAAAGATGAAAACAGAAGAAAAGTCTAACTCACAAAAGAACACAGTGCTCCATAGCTAAGAGGAGACGTGGTTCCCTACCGCAAGCTTTCCTCTTCAAATCATTTTAGAAACTAAATTTTTAACAAAAGAGTAAAGCAGATATTTATATTTATTTGCACAGCAGTCAATTTATGTTCCACAAAAGCTAAATTCCCATCCCCAACAATGCTTTATTCTCGTTGACATTGTGCAGAAAGAAAGAAAGGAAAGCCTCGTAATAAAAACCATTCACTATGCCAGATCTGTCATTACATTTTCCTGTTCAGCTGCCAGATGTATTGCATTATACTATCAAATTGATAGATCTAGTGTTATTTCTACATTTACCATTTTACAACAACAAATAGAAATATAAGAAAGCTTGGGTAACAAATCTTGCTTAATATGTATGTGAAGGAGACAGTTTGTCTAAGAGAAAAATATAACTGATGACAGATTTCATTTTAGTCCTCTTGTGCTTATTAAGATGTCTACAAACAAAAAGCCAGATCTGGGTACATCTCTTTCTGCAAACAAAGGGAAGTTTTAATTGCTTTAATCAGCATTTGCATTGTCTTCATGGTGACACAGAAAAACAATTCAGTTCCAATCAGGCAACATCTTCCAGAAGGGAAATCTTCCGTTCAGAATTGAAGTGAACCTAATAACATGTTGCCTATAATTCTAGAATAAAGTTTAACAATGTAATACTGTGCTGACTTCTATTTAAATTATTCCTAAGCCATTAATAGAAAGGCTGGTGCTGGGTTTTTGCTATGTCCTTATTAGGAATATCATTTTCAGATATAAAAAGTGACTCCCATAAAATGAGGAAGCAGACTGAGCAATCAACCCAAATGTCAGCATACAAGGTATTTTCCCCAACAATATCTCAAACATAAAGATGTCTTTGCTTTCCAGGAGTTCTTTTCAACTTTGCCCCTCAAATATGCATTCCATCCCCAGTAAATGCAAGATTATGATATAAGTTAGCAATATATTAAAAACAATGAAAGAACTTTGATATGTTTAAGCAAGTCTGTAGCCTTACATTTTCAAAACTCTTGGTACTTACCAGAAAGAAAGATGTAAAGAAAGGAAAGAAAGAAAAAAATCTGCTGGATAAATGTCACCACAAGCTTCAATAAGTCTAAAAGATTCTCTCATTCTTGGTTTAATATCGCACATATATCACCTGCATTCTGCAAATGTGGCAATGATTCTATTCAGAAATCTTATTAAAGGTCGGGAATTTTAAAATGCAGAATGGATAGAAATTAAGCTTCAAAACTGGAAATAACAAGATATAGATGCTGGCTCTAGACATCATTTGAGTTCTGGAATCTTGGGGAAGCTTCCCAACCCAACCCCCTTCCAAAGCCTGGGTTTCCTCATGTATAGAATGAGCATTTGTTCGATGTTGCATGAGATAAAAGAACAACAGAGCCTACTGTGTGGAGCAGCATTGTGCTGGTACTGAGAATGTGGGGCCCTCCTTCTTTAGTCATCTTCTTGAGTGCAGGTACAGATGAGTTCCATCGCTTAATCAGTGACAAGCAGATTGTAGTTTCTGGACCACATGGGATACTTATATTTCCTCAGACACCTGTGTCTTCAGAAAGTAGTTTATGTCTATAAAGTAAAATTGGGTCAGAAAAATCAAGGATGCTTATAAAAAAAAGCTATGCAAGCAAAGATGCTGTCTGGAGATGCTTATATACATGGAAATGGATTTAGCTGTACTTTCTTTTCATCTCTCTTTGGTTTTTATAAATTCAGTGCCAAAGATATCACACCTTGGTTCTACCTTTCTTCAGAGGACTGGGTAATTTTTAACAAATTATTCAATGTCTAAGCTTCAGTCTTCTCAGTTCTAAATAAACTGTCCTAACTCATCAGACAGTTATTAGGATTAAGTAAGCTAACCGTGTGGCTCTCTGAAGAGAGCTCGGATTATACCGTGGGTTGCTGATGTCCATCAGTAGTAATTATGACACATCTCACAAGACAAAACGTTGCAAAGCCCAGAAGCAAGAATGAAAAATCTTTAAGCAGCCACATCATATATTTTAACCAAGACCAAAGGCTGGATAACAGATAATAATAGATGCCTTGTGGGTTTTGAGAGAGTGATGCTGTTTCTCAGGGCTCTCCCTCCTCCATGCCTTCAGCTGGGGAGGTTCATTTTCCTGTGAAAGATTTTAGGTAATACATGTTATGAGGAAAGGGGGCTGTAGCAAATGTGTCCTTCTCTCCTGGAGTCACCCTGTGACTTCCTGCCTAGGAACTCTACAAATGCTAAGCACAAAGAAAATTAAAAAAAGACTTATTCTTTCAGGTGGTCACACCCCTGTTGGTGAAGAAAACTTAAAAACTATGATAAAAGCTCACATTTTGCATACTAGCAGTGATAACATAATCTACGTTATTATCAACTCCATGAATAAAAAGCAAAGATTTATTTATTTGTATGTCCTGCAGAGCCTGGTAATAATGTTCAAGAAATGTTTGCTGGATTTAACTGAATACATTAACAAGTACAAATGAATACAGTTTGAATAAGTAATTGTTGGAAGAATGTCATATCAAGAAGTGATGGCAGCAAAACTCTGAGATCCCCATTGTAGGCCTGGAAGAAGTGAGAAGCCCCAGCTTTGAGTGTTGAGTTCCTGATGAGCCAATTATCTTGGGAACATGAGGGGCAATGAGGACAAATGGCACACATAGGGTATATTGAGGCAATCCGGGCTCCACATAATTTTCAATGCATTGAGTATTGCGATATTTCTCCTTTCAAACCAAGTGCCCTAATAAGAAAGGTTTGTTTTCTGTGAATAAGTTTATAACTTGATTTATAAATGCTAACTATCCCTAATTTTACAGTTTAAATTATTCTATCCAAATTAAACACTTACCTAAACAGAAATATGTCAACACTTGAAGTACGCTGTTTAGCAACAGTCACAGGTACCTACCATCCTGGAACAGAGATCTTATTTCGCTACCAAAGACAAGAAAATAATGTTGTCATGGGCTAGGTTAGTAAGGAAAATTTTCTTGTGTGTTCATTTGTTCAAGACCTCTTATTCTTTTCTGTCTCTAAACAACAAATATCAGTAGTTGTTCAGTTTATGCCATAAACAGAATTTCAAAACTAATTGCCCTTATCTTAGATTAAAAACATGAATACATTGAAGATAGGGGTTATATAACGCAAAGAAAAAGGTCTTGGTGCAATTCTGGCAAGTGTCTTCTGTAGTTACTTATCTTCAATTGTTGTCACTTTCTTCGCGCTTTGATCCTGGATGTGTGGTATTTAAACCAGAAGTACCATCATCCTAGCACTACCAGCATTCCAGCTGCAGCATCATCCCACTGCATCAGCATCCCAGCACCACCAGCATCCCACTGCATCAGCATCCCAGCTACACCAGCATTCCAGGTTTACTGTTATCTCATAGCAAACTTGTAGAGATACAGTGATTCGTGCCTTAAATCTACTGAATACTGCTCTGCATTTTAACAAGTACCCAAAGATATGCATGCATATTTATGTTGGGGAAGCATTGTGTAAAACATCAAGGGAAACACAAGGTAAGAGTGGGTGGTCACTAGTCACTCCTATGATGTCTAATGCCATTGTTCATCATAGGAGCCACAAGAAAACTTTGGGTTCTTGTTATAAATAGGGCATGTTACCAAATGAATTCTCTAAATGATTTTTGAATCAAAGTCTCATATTGGTTGAATGAAGAAGGAAAAACATAGTATTTTTGACTTAGTTTGTTAAAGTTGGTACAGGGCATCATAGGCAAACAGAAGAAGGTAGAGATATCTAGTAGGCTTCTCTGCTGGGTAGACACCATCTGAGATAAACAGGACCTAGCATTTACCTAAAGACAAAACAAAAATCTTTCCCTTTATAAGTGTCTGCCAAGTCGGAAATAAAAAATCTGAAGGAAGCATATTGGAAGCATGTGTTAGAAGGATATTATCATCTATTAGGGTACTCAATGAGGATGCTTTGTGATGTTTTCAAGATAATCTATTGAATTATGATAATAGAATTCTATGTAAAATAAGCTGTAGAGAAAATACATAAAAATATTTATATCTCATTTGCTCTTGAATAAAACTTCATTCTGTGCTGTGTTGCTTGTCTATTACACACCTATTGCCTATTACCAGTCACAAAGTATCGACACTGAATTATTCTGTCAAGCGTAAGTCTGGGAACTTTACACCTGCCAGTTCAGACTGATTTTCAGTATTGTGTGAAAATGCCAAGGAATGACCCGTCAGTCTCTGTTAGTGACATGAGTCCTGTTCATGTTGCTCAATGGCTTGTGGAGTGTGTCTTAGAGGGATTATTTTTATATGGCTCAGTACATCTCAACGTCCCAAGCAACAATCATCTTGCATACTTGGTACTAAATAAAAGTAGAAGTACAAATCAGAAAAAAATTCTTTAGTTGGCAATTATATGTGATTATTTGAGCACAAATTATTACTTACTAATTTTGGTGTGTGTGTGTATGTATACATATATATGTGTATTTGTGCTGCATGTGCTAGAGATCAACTGCAGATGCATTTCTAAGGATGCAATTAACCACGCAGTGTCACCATAACTTCAGGTCCCATACTTGCATGCAAGCATTTGACTGACAGAGCCAGCTCTTTAGCATTATGGTTTAGTTTTGTCTAAGGGTACTTATACTCTGATTCTAATAAATAAAAGGCTTTGATTCTAAATATGTGCAATTTTTGTACAAACTAAGGCCTGGGCCATTTGGGTATTATAACTATGTAAACTTTAATAATAATATCTCTTCCTTTTATGATGACCAGTATAATCACACCAGCATGCAAACGAGATCTGCAGCAGAAATAGCCAAACTTATTTCTGAACCCTATAAAACTCTTTATATTTAAAGAAACCTTGAGTGGAGGAAAATTGCTTACTCTTTCTTTGGATACATTCTTTACATTTTGAACAACTGTCAACAATAAATGGCCTGGAAGGTAACAACAAACTCTTTGATTGAGGGCCTTTGTAAGTTGACCTAAGAAGTGTTCAGCCTGGGGCAGGCAGGCCTCAAGTTTCATTCTTCATCTTTTGCATTGGGTTAGGAACTTTCAGCTCTGGTTCCAGGTAATAGAAACGGGAGCTAGCCCACTGAGAACATGCATTGTCTTTACTAATGCATGCATACTATCCACAAACAGTAAATCATGTCTTAGCGCTGTTCTCAGCCCTCTACTCATAGTGAGTCATCTTGTCCCTGTGAGCGCTTAAACATAAAATGCCCCCTGTAGGCTCATGCTTTGAATGCTGGAGACAAGCTGATGCTGCTCTCTGGGGAGGCTGGGGAAACTACGGGAAGGGGAACATAGCTGGAGGATGCGGATCATTGGGGGCACTCCTTTGAAAGTCACACTTGGTCCATTTTGCTTTCTTCTGTCATCTGTTTCTAGGGAGAAGCCGCCAAACACTCCTGCCGCCTCACTGTAGCACTACTTAACAGGACCAGTGTCATGGACCAGTACTTTGGTTTGAATTCTCTGAAGTACAAGTAGAAGTCAATCTTTCCTTTCTCAGTAATTAGGTCATACCAGGGCAAAAGCCGAGCACAGTACCTGTCAATCAAGACGAAGGTACAGAGAGTTAAACCTGACCAATATCACACAATCAGTAATGACAACTAGGGCAGAACTCGAGGCAAATAGACTATGTGCAAGAGCAACTGATCGGGGATCTAAGATACTCCACATGTGACATGCAATCATCAGTGATTTCTCCATACTGTACTGTATATAATTGAAACCTCACAACTACCAAATGAAACGGAATCTATTCTGATTATTCTCTGCTTTCTTTTGGCTATCTGTCACTCATAAAACTCATCGACATTCAATTTCCAAGTGTGGTGGTTTGAATAGGTATGGCCCCTATAGGCTCTTATATTTGAATGCTTGGTCAATAAAGAGTGGTACTATTAGGAGGTGTGTCCTTGTTGAAGTACGTGTGATCCTGTCAGAGGAAATGTGTCAGTGGGGGTAGGTTTTGTTTGGGATTTTAAATGCTCAAGCCAGTCCCAGTGTATCTCTCTTCTTGCTGCCTGCTGATCCAGATGTTGAACTCTCAGATACCTATCCAACACCATATCTGCCCCCAAGCTGGCCTGCTTCTTGTCATGATAATAATGGACTAAACATCTGAACTATAAGCAAGTCCCAAATAGGTGTTTTCCTTTATAAGAGTTGCCATGGTCACAGTGTCTCTTCATAGCAGCAGAACACTGACAAAGACACTAAGATTCTGTCATGGAGGTAAAGCTATTTAGACATTATTAGGTTGTGAAGGACATGCTTGCTCTGGGAAGTGGATTCACTCTTTTATTCTCTGCTGTGTGAAGAATATCATGTTGAAAGCAGAATCTTAGTTGTCAATAGGGACTCAACCTACGGAACTGTGAGAAAAAAAAACATCTCTGTCCTTTATAAGCCATTCCTCTTCAGATTCCATAAATGGACTAACATCCTCACACCCATTTTACATAGGAGAAAGAACACTAGCTAGTGAAAGGATGCTGAGATGATAGAGGAGAGAACCATGAAGAGACAGAATTCATCCAATAATTCTGGTCAACTTTATTCACAGTTTTGAGTCTATCACAGAGCAATAAATATCACCAATAAAGATGCTTTGTATGAAGAATGCACATGTTGTCCAGGAGGACTGAATAAAGAAGAAAAGATGATTATCAAGTTTGAAATTCTTGTCAGACACAGTCTACGTCTTTTCCCAAACATTATGTCTTAACTCTACTATTAAAGCTAAACTGATGATCAAGAGGAAAGCCATGCATAGTCCTGGAAACCCAGCTAAGTACTCAGTGCTAGTGTAGCCATGGTTATTAGGGGAGACAACACAACTACTAATTTAGTAACCCAGCATAATCTCCCCAAAAAAAAACTAATCATGTGTCCTTATACCCACAGATAAGCAGTCTCCTCATCAGGGAAGCATCTCTTTCAATGAACAAAGATCACTAAAGGGTTGTGGTGCCCTGTCCAATGGATACCTGGAAAACAATATTCCAGCACCTATGGATCAGGGAATATTGCAAAAGAGGAGCAGAAAGATTTTAAGAGCCAGAAGATCAGGGAGTTGGCAGCAAGATTGTGTCTCCTACTAAGGTCAGAAGCTACACCCACATGAAGAAGTCTCACCAACATGACTGTCTAAGCAGGACCTGAACAAGGAAACCAGAAATGGACACACCAAGCAAACAGGGGAAAGACCACAAGACCTCAGCCTGGGTGAAGAACTATAGACAACTAAGGAAAACTAGGAGCAGAAAAAGCTATCTTTCCAGTGAAGAACACACCAATTGATTTTCCTGTGCCAAAATGGTAACCCTCAAAACATACATGCAAGTAATATTATACAAGATTGAGTAGGTTATATTGAGAAATGTATATGTAAATACATATACTTATATACATATAATAACAATTAATGAAAAAAGAGACCATGAATTTGTAAGTGAGCAAGCAGAGACTTATGGGAAGATTTGGGGGGAAAGGAAAAGGAGAAATGTAATTATTATATCATAATCTTAAAAACCTCATGGTGACATACAGATTATTAGAAATGGGTTGAATCAAGATGTGAGAGTTAGCCAATAAAAGGCTAGAGTTTATGGGCCAAGCGGTAATTTAATTAAAAAAAAAAAACTACAAAAAGAAAGAAAGCTAAACTATGTTACCCCACCACCAGGGTTAACATATCCCCTTAGGTTACTGCTTTGGGTCCTATATCTGTTTCTCACTCAACTCCCAGACAAATTCTGAGGTTTCTCAGGAGGATGGATGGTGTGCATCACTTAGAGGCTTTCCCCACCTGTCTTCTTCCTCGATCACCATCCTTCCTATGAACTCTATCAAGATTTGTTTCAGAAGTTGCTTCCATCAGGGTCTCTACTATGACCTTCTTCTTCAGAATAGGGCACACCTGGCCCTGCCTTTTCTATGCTATCCTGGTATTCATTTGATGTTTGCATGCATTAGGCATTTAGTTCTTCAAATATAGCACATGATGCCCCAGTACGAGGACTCTATTTTTCTTCCACTAGTCCTCCAGTGCCTCACCTTATGCTTCAGACAGAGTGGGATCCCAGTGAGTGATTGGTGCATGAATGGATTAAGAAAGGTGTCTCCTACTCACATGGGAAGGTAGTTGGAGCTTCATAAGAACTGAGAATCATAAGCATCTCTTCTTGATTTTTTACTTTTGTAAGGGTGTGTGAGGGACAGGAATGCAAATCATAAAAATGCAGGAAGAAAAGGATTTGCTAAAGATCTTCTGTGTGGCCCTGATGGGGAATAAAAATTGACAAAGTAAGCAAGGTTTACTTGAGTTTTTCAATACCAGAACTTAAATTAATAAAGAATTCATTTTTTTCTCTGACCTCACCAGAGGACTTTACTTTTGGTTTTACTTTGAATGTTTTTACTTTGGAGTAATTTTTAATTTGCAGAAGAGTTGCACAGGTCATACAGAGTACTCTTAGGAAATCCCCCTACGGTTTTTCCTGGTGTTCACATCTTTCACAACAAGGTATGTTTCTGAAAATTATGACTCCAACAGTGATGCATGACTGCTAACTGGTCTCCAAGGTTTATCCTTTGTCTCACTAGTTCCCCTACTCTCCCTTTTTTTCTGTGCCAAGATCCCATCAAATAAACCACACCACAATTAGTCTCTATGCTCCTTAGCTTCCTAACTATGCCATTTCTAACCTTCCTTGTCTTTAATAACCTTGAAGCTGTGTTATAACCCTCTAGCTTGGCTCAATGTTTGACAAGATTCCAGCAAAAGAGAAATATAAGATTATAATCTTTGTTATACTTTTCTGAAATATCGTGAGTCTTGACAGATTCATTCCTTGCTCCACTCCCAGGCTCTCTAAGCCAAACAATTCTCTGTCCTACAATAAATGACCTTTAACTCCAAATCCCCAGAAAGAGTAGTGGCATCTGTTGTCTATGACTTAGGCATCTGTCAGTAACATTTCATCTAACAGTACAAGAAAGAATATGGTTCGGAGTCAATACAAATGACTCAAAAGTAATTAAGGAATATAAACTATACATTTAAAGGATTATTTAAATTCTGTATATGTCAAACTTTAAAAGATTAATTTACCACAATGAGTACCAAACTGAAAGCACTGGCTTTGGAGTTAGGATATTCTTAGTACATTTTCAAACTGTGCCACTCAACAAACTGCTTTCAATACCAGTTCTGACCTCAGTGGTCCCCTGTGTATCCATTTGTAATTGTAATCATATAGGATGACATTACTAAAGCAGTTTTGCAATCTTTATAGTCTGAAACTGAAGTTTTTGTTGGTCACAAGGTAAAACACTGAAAGACCAGAAAGGGTTCTTGAGTGCTATATTTTCCTATTCCAAATGTTTTCTCTTTGATCCATCTGAGTTTTAGAAAGCTCTAAGAACTGTTCTGAAGCTACAACAAGACTTGTTAAGCAGACTGTGGCCACTGAATGTTTACAATATGCCAAACACCTACTTTATCTTCATGGAGTCCTAGCACATAGGATTGTTTTGAAGGTAGAGAAACTGTGGTCTAGGGTGCAGAGAGGTTGCAGTAATTTATAAAGGGCACACAGTAGGTAGAGGAAGAAGAGTGTGCAGTATGATTGGCTCAAGCCTGGCACCACTTAACAGAATATCTAGACTGCATTCAAGGAACTTCTTAGAAGTCTTCACCATACACGGTGAGGGTGCTTGGACTCTTGTGATGGCTGCAAGCTGAGGACGCTGCTTCTGACTCCTTTGTGTTGCCTATTCAATGTACAATTATGACTTCCTACTCTTTCAGCACATTCTCTACATTGCTTTTCATCTTGATGTAACTTGAGATCTATAAACTATGACAAGTAGAAGGAAGTCAACAGTAGAAACAGTTATTTTTAGAATATGAGGAAAGAATACAGCATTTGACCACGCATTTCATACACAGATACTTCCCTAAGATCCTTCATGGCCAAGTACCTAGCATCTGGTTCCAGGCTGAGCAATTCCCCAACATGAAGCCCACTGGATGCATGGTGTGAGTGAAATCACCCATTCTCCCCACTCTTGCTACCAAATAGCCTCTTGAATGGTGTAGAATATTGCTTATTGCATGGAGTACTGGCTATTTCATTACAGTGGTGGTTTGAGTAACAAGCTTTCTGGGCTTGAATTATAATTGAAACAATTAATATTGCTATTCTCTTCCTTTGTTTCTACTTCTTTGCTATCGTGGTGTTTTCTCAATGTCGCCATCTAAAATGGAAGCAGAATAAACTACAAATATGCTTGCATGTGTGGTGTACCCATTAAAGAACATGCACAACCAATGACCACCTTTTATAGCAGGATTTATTAGCTTACTTAAGTATGAGAAATTCAATATGTACCTTACAATACCTTTTCATGGCCAGCCAGAGTCCTTCTGATAGCCTCTTTCTTCACCCTATCAATTCCTTAGGACCCAACTACCTTGATAAATGAAAAAAGACCAGTTCAAGGAGTTACTTGAGCCAGCCAAGAGTCTAGAATTTGATAGCATACCAGTACCACAGCAATTCAAAATACCCTCATCCCAACGCATACATGGATTATACTTATAACCATAATAAAGGAAGTGATTTTTACATGCAGGAATAATCTGATTGGCTGCTGTAAGCATTTTTTAATAGTCACATGGCCTACAATTGCTGTAATTTGGTTGTTTAATTACAAGAATTTACTCTTGGACTAAGTTATGATTTGCTCTCATACCATCTAGGTAGAGCTCACTTATGTAAAATGGATGCTTTAACCTAAACTTGTCAGTCAATTACAGAGGCTGTTTTAAACCAAATTTATTTTGGCTCAAAAATCTTAAATGTCTTTGAAGATATTTCTCAGTCCTCCAGGGAGGTAAAGTCACATGATCTTTGCTCCCTAATCTTTCTGCTTCCCATTACCTAGTATAGTAATAATAACTGATCTGTAACATCAGCTTTCTCTCTAGACACGCCATCATGTTGATGTCTGTGGCAAGGCTGTCCAGGTCAAGATGGCTTAGGCCTCCTCCACCAGCAATGCTGTTCCCCTTGCCACTGCATCCTTCTGCTGACATTTCCACAGAGAGAAGTTGCTGGATCGCTTCTTCATATGTTTGCTTGCTCTGACAGATTTACCTTTCCAGTCATTATTCCTGAAGCACTTAACTAGAGTCCAAGCATCGGATCCCTCTGGCCTATTCTTTCCTAACCTGGTGCATTCCTGGGAGCCCCTCATTCACATGAACTGGTAGGTTGTACTTGAGCTTTTTAAGATATGTGCCAGACTTGCTTGAATCATAAGGTGAATACCATTTATGATCCAGTTTTCTGTATCACTCTCTAAAGAGGCCAACTTTCCACAACACTGCTAATGTAATAGTCATAATGAAAATGCATTTCCTTATTACATAAGAGCTGCTTATGAAATCCCAGTACATTTCTCACAGCCAGATTAAACATTTTATTGCCTTTATTTTTCATCAAGTATGCAAATTCTTTTTAGCAGGTTTCATTCTTGATTTAAAACCATTTTTCATGGAAAACTAAATCATTTATGGCCATATGGTCTCATGACAAAGCATAGTTAAGAAAAAAACCCAGCGAGTTTTATACAGAAATGCCTCTTTGATGTTCCTTCAAGTGAAGAAAACACACTTCGTAGCCGCAGAGAGAGGTGCCGTGAGAAAGAACTCTTAAATGTCGATAAACATGTAATGCGAGCACTTGCCAAAGATAAAAGACTGTCTCTTTCCTTTGCAAGAAGGGAAGATGCGGTTTGGTTCTCAGCTGTAAGAGTGAAGGAGTATATGGAAGAAAGAGAGGAAGGCTTTTTTAGAGAGGGAGCTATGTGAATTTTGAAGTGACAGACCGTCTGAGCTATTGGCACTCTGCATTGACATGTCCCACACAGTTTCTTTTTGGGTTCGAGGAATTCAGGAAAATCTGTGGAGCTGCCACTAATAAAAACAAGGATCATCCAGTGGCAGGGCAATACACAGCAGGCACTGTAATGCAGACAATTCATTTGTAATGCGATTAAGTCTCAGAGAACTAGTGAAAGGCTTATACTTCTACGTGTAGATAAGTGAACCAAGGTTCAGAAAGGAAAACTAAGTTCTTGAAACTTGTAGCTCATAGGTGACAGCTCCCGGATCCCAGCTCAGGGAGGTCTGACTTCACAGCCTACATTCTTCCCGCAATTGTATTATGCCATTTGGTGAATAAACAAATAATCAGAATTGTTAAGTATCCCTTATCCTATTTTGTCCAACTCTCCCCAAGGATAGATTTTAGAAACTCGGAAAGCAATCATCAAACAGTCAGTACCAATACATTATTAGCACAAACCACCTGCATGAGGAATCATCGGTGGGAAGAGCTTGAGTCTCAGGACCACCATTGGTTAACAAATTCTGTCATCTTGACAAGGTGTTTGCCTACGCATGTATCTCCCCCTTTGAAAATAAGCATGATAACACTCTTCTCAAACAGACCTCTTTAAGAACTAAATTGCATATATATGTATGTTACCTGACTCTTTGTGGGAACAAATAAGATGATACTTCCACATATGGTTCTGGAGTCTACCTACAAGACCACAGGTTTCTTCAAAAATCTTTCACCATCCAGGAGCCCATCCCAGTCTCATATCATGGTGTGGTCATGGCGGTTTCACCATCTCTAGCATTCTGCCTTCAGTCAAAACACCAAGTTCTCTCGCCCACTTTCTTCCATACAAAGGGAGCTAGAAGAACAAGCAGTACAAGCCTTTGGCAAATTCAGAGTCTGAATCTGACTCAGAACCCCATGTTGGCTCAACAGCTTCAACGGAGAGAGCTTGTAAGTGCCAACAACACTGTTCACTCTAGTCTATGAGGACCTTTACACACTTAAAAGCAATGAAATTTGTGCCCTGTGAGATGTGGCAGCTGAAGACAATGCTAGGAATATAGTCCAAAAGAAAGCAATCATTGTTATGTTCCAGTCTCTTGGACATACTGATCCCAGGACCAGGGTATGGGAAATGTCCACCAAATTCAAAGTTAAGTTAGACATGAAAATTTTACTTTAATAGACTCAGGTGTTTTTCCCTATTCCTTTTTTGGGAAAGATCCTTACAGGGAGGTTGGGTTTCAAAATATGATTTAATGAATATTTCAGATTGTAGAAAGGCACAAGGCCCAGGTAAAAATCTAAGAAATAGTCTGTACTTTCAAGTAGGATCAAGCAATATATAATAACAGACAGAAAAACCTGCAGAGGTGGAGGAGGAAGAAAAGGAAAATGTGCCTATGTTCTAGACCTAGGATGATAAATGTTCTGGAAATACTGTGACCTTACTGAAGGATGAAAAGGAACATATATACACACAACAACAATTAAAGGGAAAAAAGAGACCATGAATTTGAAAGAGAGCAAGAAAGTGGGTATATAGGAGGGTCTCAGGAGAGGAAAAGGGAAATATAAATTATATAATTATATTATAATGTTAAAATGAAAGGAAAATGTTTTTAAAAGTATTCTTACCAGAGAGAACAGCATTATATACTAGACTGGGGATGAGGGTGTGTAAGAATTAGCTTATTGCTCAACAGAAACAGGAAAGAAAGTTTTTTTCTCAAAGCACCAGCATGGTAAAGCCAACCTTCACTTCATATGTAATGCCTCTGACTCTTCAGTATGTAATGCCTCTGACTCTTCAGTATGTAATGCCTCTGACTCTTCATATGTAATGCCTCTGACTCTTCAGTATGTAATGCCTCTGATTCTTCATATGTAATGCCTCTGACTCTTCAGTCCTTGATTTTTAAAATACTGCATTGTCTACTGTATACCATCTGTTAACACAGTTCTCGTGTACTAGATGGCGCCGTTCCTTAAATCACATTCTTCACTCTATGCTCTTCCCCAACACTGGACTCCTGTGTGTTAGTGTCAACTTGCTGGACAACCTCCAGCAAGCCACTTCCAGTCTCTGAGCCACCATGACTTCATCTTGATAGTGGGAACTGGGCAAAGGTATCTGCAACTTCCTTGTTTGATCAAATGTTCTATGAGTCTATGAATATTCAGGAGAGCATTATTAGCATAATACCAGGCTCAGAGAAAAAGGAAGGTAATTGACATTTATTAAGAGGCTACTGTGATACTTTGTTTTGACCTAGCAAGAGAAAAAGCTTGGTTCACTTGCAGTATTTTCCAAATTGCAGGTGAGTTAAGGAGATAAAGTAATCAAAGGAGGTAAAAATATGTTATAAAAATGTTACCTTCATAAAACCTTATTGCAAGGCCATAAAGAAATCAATCTCAAACTGATGGGAAATTTCTTTCATGCTGGTTGGCTTTAACTGTGACAGAAGATGCTCTATAGGTTCTATGGAAAGAAAAGACATCAATGGTCTTGTCTAGCAAGTCTCTGCATATTCAGTATCAACCTTCCAGGCAAGGTGTGTGCATGAATACAATAGAGGCATGCTGTTATAGGAGTAACCAAGCATTTTTTGACTGGATTCAATGTCCTCTCCACAGGAGGGAAATCACTCCTGGTACTATAAACATGGTCAAATGCCCAGGTTTGAAGGATGAAGCAGGGGTTATTTTGTTATTTGACTAAATGATACGTTGTCAAACCGCCTTCTGTGTGTACAAATGCATGCTGCTTTCAACTCTATCTAGACCAGCTTTGATTTGCTTTGGGCAGTGGTTAATGAAGAGAATCATAACTGGTCCAAATGCTAAGAATCAGTAACTGTGAGACATCTATATCAGATGCTCACCCCGATGCTCACGGACTATCACAGGAGAGGGGACAACATAAAGTCAAAACCAATGAATGAGGATTAGTGATGAGAAATGCTGTGTTATGGGCATGGCATGGTTGATTTACCATGCTCCTCCTGCAAGGCTCAAAGACCATTGTGACAGAGGGGGAAAAAAGGTTATGAGAGCCAGAAGTCAGAGAGGACTAGTGTGAAACAATGCCTTCTAGATATGACAGGAGTGTGGTCCTCCTGAATCCACAGCAGCTGCAGTTGTGTGCACAAGATCAAGTCAATTAACAATAAAGTATGGAGTGAGAAGAGGACTTCTCCAATCCTGCAAATCTACAGTTAACGGCTTCTGAGGGATAGAAAATCTTTAAGATTTTCTTTCATAGCATGGCCCCTGATAGGCTATCCTGTGGATGCTTCTATACTTCATGAGTGTATGTGAAGCACAAACTGGACAGGGTAGACTATTGTTTAAAAGGAAAAGAAAAGGACACAAAGTTGAATGGTGTTTTAGTTAGGGTTACTATTGCTGTCATAGAACACCAAGACCAAAAGCAAGTTGGAAGAAAAGGATTTGTCTTATACTTATACATCATAGTACATTAATGCAAGAAGTTGGGGCAGGAACTCAAGCAAGGCAGGCTCCTAGAGGCAGAAGTGATGCAGAGGCCAAGGAGAGGTGCTACTTACAGATTTGCTACCATGGTTTGCTCAACCTGCTTTCTTATAGGACCTAGGACCACCAGCTCAGGGATGGCATCACCCGCAATGGGCTGGGCCCTCCCCATCAATCACTAATTAAGAAATACCCTATGGGTTTGCCTATGGAGGCATTTTCAATTGAGGTCCCCATCCCACCCATATAATTACAGCCTGTGTCAAGGTGACATTAACCTAGCAAGCATGCACAGAAGGGGAGGGGAAGGTGGAAGTGGACCTGAAATGAGTTAGAGATGAATATTGTCAAAGTACTTTATATTCTTGTATGAAGTTCTCAAATAATTAATAAAACTATTATATTACGTGTAACTAGGGCAATAGTGTACTCACAAAAGGAGAAAGAATGTATTCCATCATTTTTTCTCCTTTTTCTTCTCTTTCCTTGTCCAGTATTTGCTTACCGACTTGTTTGATAAGGACAGAAAATCTTTGAAACCATGGATCTAAAGGATGTTAACTTCAGGCTCCTTCAAAGTTTTTGAATGCTTTGACTGACCTGGGTGAGGACATGTAGAAGTAATATACCTGGACTATATTACCTTCTTTTCCGGAAAAATGCCTCCGCTGAATTATGATTTAATTTTATGCCCTCAGCTTTTATAAAAGGTCACTTTTGAAGAATAGTCATTCATCCACTTGGAGAGCTATTCTGTATCTTTTGCAACAGCTACTGGAAGACTGTGAATATCATATAATCTGGTGTCTCAGATGAGCATTCACGTGACAGAGTTCTTCTCTAATTTAGCAAGAAGGAAACATTTTTTTCCTCCAGCTTACGTTTCTATTCTAATTGGGAGAGGGAAGGAATTTAAAAATATATAATCCGGTGCTTTTGTTTTTATTTAGATATTACAAAGTGCAAAATCATTCATATTCCTTATTCTTATAAGTGGTTCAAAGTTCAAATTCCCAAAGGAGAAAATGTTTCTCTGATGTCAAGATAACCTATCATCTGGCCTTTTCTATACAACTGTTTCTCTCTAAAAGCGGGCAGGTCTTATTCATGATGGCTCCCTTTCAAATTTTTTCCACCAAAAAGAAGAAGAAGAAGAAGAAGAAGAAGAAGAAGAAGAAGAAGAAGAAGAAGAAGAAGAAGAAGAAGAAGAAGAAGAAGTTGTTTACCCTCAATCCCTGTAAAGTCTTAAAAGATTTTTTTTTTTAGTTATTTACAACATCCACCTTCTTATCTGCAATGGTTGCTTTTAATGTCAGCTTGCTGCAAATTGGGAGTAGGGAACCTCATTTGAGCAATTGATCAGATTCCTTTCGTTGATATGAAAGGACCCACCCCAAATGTGGGTACCACCTTCTGGTAGCCAAGCAGACACAAAGGGCATGGCAAAGGGAAATTAGCTAATGCTAACCTTAGCTAAGGCTGCCTTCCTTCTTGTTACTGAGTTTGTTGACACTGATGTTGCTTCTGACTTCCTCATTGATATCAGAACCAGGGTTGGGTTTCCAGACTACCATTATGAACTAAGGACCAAAGGCTCTTCAGATGTCCCTGTGCC
The DNA here is from genome assembly GCA_004026605.1 of Ondatra zibethicus. NCBI lineage: Eukaryota > Metazoa > Chordata > Mammalia > Rodentia > Cricetidae > Ondatra > Ondatra zibethicus. The sequence goes on along the minus strand of PVIU01006227.1, from coordinate 50,146 downwards.
TGAGGTGTCAGATTGAGGCTATTAAGGCCCAGCCCCTTGGACTCAGCAGCCACCTGGTTCTTAGATTCTTCATGAGAGACAACCATTGTGGAGCTACTTCTACTACTGAGGTAGGTACCCAGCCTCGAGAACCTAACAACTACTAAGTTCTCAGAACCTCTCAGGAGTGAGACAATAGTTGGCACTATTTCATTTCACATGTAAACTCATTTAGTATTTAAAAATTTACAGATAAATATATAATAAAATATTATATAATATATATATATTTGATCACTGTTTTCCTCTAAAGAAGCTTGACTAATACAATGTCCCTTTTTATTTCCTTTTTCTTTCTCCTATTTAAGTTTAATAGTGTATATGACCATTCTGTTAATATCTACATAGGTTGTATTTAGTTTCTTTTATTATAAGTGGAGCAGAATGAATGAAACACATTAGTGAATATTAATTTCTTTAACTATTCAGGAATTTATCACATGGAATCTTTTAAAATTTTTTGAAATTTCTGTTTTTATTTATCCACTTATAAATCAGATGATTTCTTTCTGTGATATGATCGTTTTTAAGCTAGTATGCTAAAATGATAATACCAGTTATTATATTAAAATGGATAAGAAGAAAGACAGGCAGAGTTTGGTGTGGCGAGGAGGCTGAGGAATGATAAGCATCTGCCTCAGCCAGAGAGAAATCATGACAAAATATGGAAGACACACGAAGCATGACTAATTTATATTGATGAGATATCTTACAAGTTTCCCTTTCTCCTGATTTTCTCTTTGTCTTAGTTTTTCTTTTCCCAAATACAGTTTCTTTGTTGAATCTCCACATTTACAACTCCATTTCTTCTTTCTTAAATACTCTACTATTAAAAGCAAGGTCAAAAGCAAATGTACTCAAATCTAAATCAAGAACACAAATCATGCAAACAGAACTTCATGGGACCTACAAAGCTAAATTTTGAATCCTCTGGAACATTTGGCTTGATATAGAACTAAATATAGAACCCTTAGCCAAACCAAACTTGTTTCAATATTAAGACATGCAGGAGACAGCTCAGTGGATAAAGTGTAAGCCCTGTGAATGTGAGACCCAAAGTTTAGATAGTCAGAGTCCGCCCAAAAGCAAGGTCGTCAGCCACCTGCAATCCCAGCACTTGCAGGGTTGATACAGTATCTCCAGTTCAAGTTGGCAAGGTAGACTAACAGTAATTGGCAAACTCCAAGTTCAACGTGAGACCCTGTCTCAATAAAGTGGTGGGTGATCAAGGAAGAAACCTGATGTCAGCTTTGTGTCTCCACACCCACGCACACAAGCAATTCATAGGACAACCTCCTAAACCACAAGCACACACACTGTGTGTGCGCGCACACACACATGCTGCATGGAAAGAAGAGAATGTGAACGTGAAACTTGCAGCTCCACCAAAGTAATGAGGATATATTACAACACAAATCTGAAGAAATAACTGTGTCCTTGGGAATCTTTAAAGAGATTAGAGAGATGCAGTCATTAGGTTTGTGAGCACTGACCAATGAGATGATTTGAGAGGGCTAAATAGAGCTTAGATTGTGTCAATAATGACTTTCTTTAAAAAAAGCTACTGGATTTTTTTCCCGAGTATATGTATGAACGTGTGTGTGTGTGTGTGTGTGTGTGTGTGTGTGTGTGTGTGTGTGTGTACTCAGCAGCCTTCAGTGCAGGTGGGAGTAGTGATCTTGTTCACCAAATGATGCTTATCAGTGTCTCTAGAGTTCATTCTCTTTTGTGAAAGGTACAGCCCGGAATACTACTAGAGTCCTACAGTGAACAGGACAGCCCCACACAAAGTGTTCCACGGTCCTACATATCCACAGCATGTGGTTGAGAAGCCCTGTGTCACTATCTGCTTCTGCATGCCATTTCATGCTTTATTGTGCGCCAGCCTGTACAAAAGCCCCGGTGCAAATGAAGGGCAGCAAGGTGTGTAAAGTATGCTGTGACCCTCTTACAGAGCTCACTGCAAAATCTGGCGAGAGACACAAACAGGGATGATCTGAAGAAAAAAAAATAAAGCCAATTAAATCAATTTTTCAAAAAGATTTACACACATACAGAAAGATAGGAGAAATCCTGCATTCTGCACATCATGCCTGAAGTGGCCCTGAAGTAAGACTATCTGGGTGGTAGAAATATGGCCGTGTTATAGATGAACAGCACAGTCCAACAGTATTTTCTTTCATGCACACACAGTTGCTTCAGATATCCACTTTCTTTCAGTTACATCACAATGAGAAGATGGAGTTCCTTTCCTTGTTATTTATTCTTCATGTCTTAGAGAAACATGCATGACAATGTTCTGTGTTATCCTCTTCAGTGGCGTGGTATTCATTACTGTTTCTTGGCCCAGGGGACCTTCACTGATCTTCTTGAACTACATTTCAGAAGCATTTGAAATTCACCTGACCAAATTTGATTTCGTACTTCTCTGTAAAACCAGAGCAGCCAGGAAAGACATTCCTTCCTTTCAATCTGCTGCAGGCATCTCACTGAAAGGACAAGTGTCCACAGAGGGGGCTGCTTTGTCCACCAACTTCCTGACCCTTGATCTTCATGAGAATACAAATAATGCATTTGGATCTTTATTGGGGAGGGCTAGATAATGCAAATGTTGACACGTGGTGGCAGAATGAGTAAGAAAATCAGATCAGGAAGGTCTAGGGTGCTCAACATTTTAAAAAATAAAATAAAAAAGCAGCACATGTACTTTGGATCCAGTGAGACTCAAATGAGATAAGGAGCCATAGGTCATTCACACCAAGATGTACAGAGAGGAAGCAGTAAATTAAAACTTTGTAGAAAAGGGAATCAAGGAATCATTATATATTGGAGGCCCTTAAATTATTCTAGAACACACGCCATGTTTCTGAAAGTATATATTTGAATAATCTCTACAAAAATACAACAAAGCACACATTATTTTTTCTTGAAGACTGAAGTACCCACGATCTCCTCCTCTAATCATGCCATTTATGTATTTTATAAATAGGAACAGACATTATGAACCATAACTCAAGTATACATTTGTGAAAAAGAAAAGGTTAAACTGTACATATTTAATAACGTCTTCTAAGATTGCATGTGTTTCTTGCTTTATGAACCACATTGTTCAATATCTTACAAGCTGCACTTTAATCCCAATAAAAAAAATTTAAGTGGAAATGACATTAGGACTTTAAGCGAAACAGCAGACCCAGCTCCCCCATGCTGCCCCGTCAGCTGTTTCCAGCTCACGATACAGATCTGCATTCGAGTGTGGCAACTCAGGTCAGAACCAGCGTTCAGTGTGCCACCTCAGAAAAGTAATAACTTTTACAACTGCCAAGCTAGATAGATATCTGATTAGAGAAAAGTCTAAATGAATCTGAAGGTGGCTCATTCACACAGCCATGTAAAACTGTTATTAACCTGGGCTCCAAGCAAGGTTTGCAGAGGGCTGGGAGATTAATGCAGGCCACAGAGAAAGGCAGGAGGCACGGGTAAATGGACTGAGCGACCAACTGCCTAACTTTCCAGTTGTGGGTTTGCTATGTGTTAACTATGGCTCAGAAGATTAAAGTCTTCATTTTAGGCAAAGAAAAGAAATAACGTTTCCTGTCCCATTTGCCAAGCTAAGTGAACAACTGTTCCTGGGCAATTAGAATTGTTAATTGATTTGAAAACATAGGGCTTTGAAGGTGGAAAACTGCTGACATTATTTCAATGGGGAAATGCACTCCTGAGAGAGAGCTGCAGTACGATTTCTCTCCTTGTTTTGTTGAATATACATCTATAAAAACACTGTGAATCATGCAGTAAAAACTGCTGTGCTGATATCATAAATCTCTGATAATAAAAATTTCATTGTTGAAACAATAAAATAGACTTTTATTATAACACAGAGTATCCACCTAAACATTGTCCTTTTAGCTTCTTCGAGTTAAATGTATGCACAGTTTTACAGTCTATAAACAGATCTGGAATAAAAGTTAATAAATGTCAAAATTTGCATTTCAAAAAATTCTTGCTGCATTTTAGGGAAGATCAATCTATGAACCTTTCAACATTATGTCAAATGAAATGCTAATTGTACCTTTAGGAATTTCAGAGAGAGTGACAAGAAACTAAATGCTCAATTCCTTTGCATCAGCAAGTCGAGGATAATTGTATATCTACTCTTGTGAACTTCTAAGAAAAAAAAGGGGGGAAACGAAGAAAAAAGGGTTTTCTATTCTTTAACTCTGGAGGGTAAACTCCTTCAGCCACCCTCCATCAATCTACCTTCAAATAAAGAGTGTTAACATGTTGACAGTGGACAAATCACACGGTGCTGCATTTATTCATTTTATAATAGGTTTGTCAAATGAGCCTCACTTAGAGAGATTTAAGAGTAAGAAAAATTTTCAGCCAGAAATAACCGACTTATTCCATTCAAACTGATGTAAGGTTTAAAGGTATACTTCCTTAATGTCTAATCTTTATTAAAATGTACAATTTTTGAAGGCTGTCACAAAAATAAATACCAGTAGCCCAAAAAGTGCTTTTATTTTCCTTACCCTTAAGATAAAGCACTAATACATTCCATCCCTTCTCTATAATAAATCTTAGCTCAGTGTCTCTAAGAGATACAAATTATCCTCTATACTGCCTTGCAAGTGTGAGTATAGATTGAACCAATGAGCAATGTCATCTAGAAAATAGCACTTGGTGTAAGGTTTGTACCGTTTTTGGAGGGCATTATCCTCTTTGTGGCACTGCCTCCATTTCAGAGTCAGGCTGCTGAAAGGGCTGGTGCACCTGCACAGCAGTGACAAACGAAGGTACCTGCAACCCAGCGGCAGCTGATGTTGTTAACCTGCAGTGTTTGGTCACCTATCACTATTTTAAACACAAAATAGGCATTTGCTCCTTTTTCAAATACCATTATGGATAGCGTCAAGTCAAAAGCAAAGATTGCTCTCTTCCGCATTTCTAGATCTCTACGTTGTCTATTGATATGTATTAGGGATATGAAGCAAAACCACTCCAAGCGTTTGGAAGACTTCATTTACTAGGTATATTACACAGGGCCATTTGCAAGCACAAACCAGACAGCTGATTTGTAATCCTGCCTCCTATATGGAAGAAACACATCACAGCACTTATACAAAACAGCCACAATTTGATTTATAAATTCTATTTTAGAAAATTCAGGGGAAAGTAATATGTACTTCGTCCTCTATTTTACACAAATGCCAAGTTGCCAAAGCGCATATATATACATATACATATATGCATATATACACACATACACACACATATATTTATTAGGACTTAACTTATTCCACATATTTTGTCATTAAAATGAAAAATATATGTTATTCTTAATCTTTAATTATGCATAAGAATTTGAATTTTCTTCATGTAAGTAAAAAACTTAAATAAATTCTTAGTGGTATGCATAAACAAATGAGCATCACAGAACCAAGTGTCAAAGAGTTCTCTACACTGAACAATTATGTCACCCATACTCAGAGCACTTTTTCCCACATGACCTGCATAGCAAGTACAGATTCTATTTAATTTTTGGACCAAAATAGTACATTTTAAGGACACCAAGACAAATAGGAAAAGAATAGGATATAATTATTTTCAAAGTGTTTATTGTGCAAGAGTGTTCCTGATGTATTTGTTGGTTTATTTAACGAAAGAAAATATTTAATAGGACATAACATTTGACAGAAATTTTCCAACTCTCTCTGATACATGCAGTTCCTAAAACAAATGCAGGCCGATCAGCTAGTCTGAGAATCCTTAAAGGGAATTTCTGCAGCCCAGCTTTGTTATCAATCATTCCAATTTTGTTCCTGTTGTGTTACATTAGGGAAAAAGACTTGAGCAGGGGACAAGCGCACTCTAAACAAAATGCTCATCTTTCTCTTAAGAGTCCAAACGGAAGGCTAATAAAGAGCATTTAAAATAAAAGGGCCCATTACTCCTCAGTTTTATATGAGCTTACATGCTTTCATTGTGCAGAGTGTGTTATTAATTTAACATGCCAGATTCATAGGTTTCTGCGGTATCAGGTTTGATGTATTCATTATCGGCACTCAGTACATTAATTCACGCTGAAGTCCGGTAAATCAAAATTATACCATCTGGCTTCCTGTTCTTAATGATGAATTTGATGTAGGGGTGATTAAGATTGTTAGGCTTTTGAATTTTAATGTAAAAATTAGGGGATTAAAAAGGCATTTAGAAATGACCAATAGTTAGAATAAACTTACTGACAGGATCTAATTTGTGTACTTGCTGGTAAAGCTCCATTTTAATTAGCAGCCGCAGTCTTTCAGCACAAGCTCAAAGAGACAGAAGTTTAGTGATTAAGAAGATGAAGCTGTTAAATTGATAAATTGACCTTGAAATACTTGTAACTGTGGGGGACGGCCCAGTAACTCAAATTGTTAGTGTGTTGCAAACACCCAGGGAACAGAGTCCGAGAGTGACCCGAGACAGAGGTTTGCTTTTTCCTATCTCTGACTCTCTCTCCCTTCCCACTGCCCACCACCCCTGCTCTCTCTGGTGTGGTCCATCTCTCTCACTGCACCACCCTTATCTTTTGGGGTAAGAGCTGGGCAGCACAGATAAACAAATGTTAAACCTGGCAGAGCCACCACTTGGCACTCTAATGCTAAGATGGCGAAGGTTCCTTTAGCGTTTCAGGGCTCTTTGACAGGTGACATTGAAAGGTACGTCTAAACTTGAAAGGATCGCATTGGTCCTCTCCGTTTCCTGCTACACTGATCCTGTACACACACAAGAAGGTGTCTGGAAGAAAGACACTTGAGCAGTGATTTAACACAGGAAATCTAGGGCACAACCACCAGTCATCTGCCTTTAGCAACACATATTTCAGGGGTGGAAGTCCCCATTCTAAACATCCCCAGCACCAAGCATCTATACTGCACACAGTCACTGCACTCAAACTTGACATGAGACTTTTTAATTGAAAGACCAATCTGACATGGATGTTCCTTTGACAGTTAAAATTGCCTCTGGTTTGAACAAAAGCACTTGAAATGTTACACCGAACTCATTACACCTTTTCTGCATAAAGAAGTTAATAGTTAAAACAAGTTAAGACAGAAGAGAATCTTAATGTACAATATTATTAGAATAATATAAAGAAACATTCTCATTTTCTTCTGAGACTAAAAGTATAAGAACTGATACAATGGAAAAGTGGGATTCGAAATAGAATTATTTCCTGGGAAGGGAAAAAATAATACCTACTACCTTTTGCAGTCTCGCAAAATGAGAGGCTTTAGTTCCTGTGAAATTAATAAATGCAGTCACTAATGCACTGGAATAAAGTACAGTCGGAATGTCTTGCAGCGGAAAAACAAGTGCATCTGTGTACATCAACAACGTGAAGCACCCTGATTCCTGGCAAGTCAAGGAATATTTTAAATCTTATATTTTAGAGGAAATCGAATCTTGACTAACCACTGCAATTTATGTCATTTTAAATAAGATATATTTGAATAAGTATATTTTTCATGCCCTAAAAAGACTGATGTCTTCTTTTATCAGCTCATCCTGTGACACACTTGAGTAGGTAGGTATATTGATTTTTTTTCTTTTTCTGATGGCAATGAAGTGTAAATGGAAAATATCAGACTTGGCAATCACTTAAACCATGTGAAAATTTCAGAGTGAAGGCTATTAGAGTCACTTTGTGATCTCCCCAGATGACCAGAGGGGGGGAGGAGGGGAAAAACATTTCTACATTTCTTCAGATCCTTTTTGTGACAGCTAAGGAGAATAACATTCTTTCTAATATGCCAGTTTTCGTCTCTGGTTGAGAATAACCTCCGTGCTTTCTTATGTCACTGGCTGGGAGAAGATGAAAGAGCCAGCCTTGTGTAAATGGCTTTGTCTAACCATCAGTCTTTAGCTCTGCATGGCAGCTGTACTGTTGACATTAGCTTGTGCACTGGGTGAAATTGAAGTGAGTTAAATGTGACCTTGGCTTAGTTGTTGAAGTAGAAATGAACTCTACTGGGAGTGAAAAAAAATAAGACCAGTTTCTCTAACTTCATTTTTTCTTTAATGAGTTTAACAGCACTCTTAGGATTTGGTACATTTTACAAAAATGCTTTATTTCCTTTTCTATTTTATACTGAATAATCAGCATGTAGTTAGGTTAGCTTGCCCTTTTGTTATGAAATCCTTGCTTTGGGTATTTAAATGCCATATTTTTAAAAATAAAGAGGCACAATTATTTAGTCACATTTTCCATCCATCATCAACAGCCTGTAAATATGGCCTAAAACTATACATGCTTGTTTGTCCTTTGACTTCAATCATCAGTACTTGGGACATTTTTAAATATCCAGTGTTTCTGATAATACTGCATTGTCCATGCTTGCAATCACTAAACAACCTGCTGGAGACCCACATGAGAATAGGCGACAGGACAGACTAGAACACTGATATTTCTGGTTTTTTTCTAATATAAAATCAGACAGTTTTAATATTAAAAGAATACGGGGATGATACTATTGTTTAGTGGAAATAATTCTGAAAATCTTTAGAGTTTTAATCCTTGTTTGACCAAACTTCATTCATATATATATATATATATATATATATATATATATATATATATATATATGCACAGATGCAAACACATATTTTATATGTGCATATGTGTCCTCCTGTATACAGGTGAGTGGAGTCTTTGTAGGTACAAGTTATTTTCTTGTAATCATATGTGAGCAACAACTGACTCTTTCAAGCTCCGTGACAGTCATCAAGATGTTCAAACAGCTCAGACAAGGAGTTGAAATTTGTCATCTAGAATCTGAATATACCCTAATTTCCTTACCATTTGCACTGCAGACTTCCCTATGCTAGACTCACCACCATGGACTGCCCTGGAACCTGCCTTTTAGCCTTCTTTTTAAAAGCATCCTTATAACAGTTTCCTGTTTTAAGCTTTTATCCTTCTCCCTGGTTTATTACACAGACTGACCCCCAAAGATCTACACATTCTAATCCTTAGAACCTATAGCCATCCTGCCTGTCCTAGAAAGAAAATGAGTAAAATAGAGATTCTGACAAGGTAAAATTATCTAGGCTGTCTGTGTGGATCTGATATTCCTGAGAAGGTTTCATGGGACAGAGATTGGAGCCAGAGTCAGAAAAAGAGATGCAAGAATAGAATAGAGGTTGGGATGATGTGGGACATTAAACCAAGGGATGCAGGAAAACACCAGTGGCCAGAAAGGATACATGAAGTCATAGTCCTCCCGTAGACACGCAGAAGGAGCACAGTAGAGCCAACTTAAAATCTTGGACCTTTTCCCTTCAGAATGGTTAAGATAATGATTTGAGTCTTTAAGTTGAAGTAATTTGTTGCAACAACGTAAGAAAATGAATACCCAGGTATATGAATGTTGCAATCATTGACAGTCTATCATATTTCCATAAAGTCATTTAGGTAATTTTTGTGATTATTTTTCCTCACTGTTTTTACACGTGCTCAGGCTAGTACAGAGCTCATAGTTAAGAGGCTTAGAAAGGGTTCATGAGTACATCTTAGAATAAAATGCCCACAGTCACTACCATGTTTAGAAATACACGACCAATCAGAAAGCTTGTGTACAACTATAAGTGGATCTAACCATGCCAGGACAGCATGACAGTCTACTGAGAGCTAACATGGCAAACAGCAGAGTGGGAAAGGTTTCAGGGAAAGAAAGCGTTGTAGAACACGCCACCGAGGAAGCCATTCTTCTAGAAAGCAACATTGAAGTAGTTGAGGGATTTTAAGCAATTGAAAAGGATAGTTAGGACTGTTGCGGCATGAATGAGAAATGTCCCACACAGTCTTGAGCTTTTCAACACTTGTTTTCCAGTTAGGGCCACTGTTTGGGGACGTTTAGGAGGTGTGGCCTTGCTGGAGAAAGTCTGTTACTGGGACAGACTTTGAAAGCTTAAGGCAATTTCCTACTCCCAAATCCCAGTCTCTCCCCCGCCGCAACACCCTTTTTTTCCATTCAAGATGTGAAATTTCAACTTGCAGCTTCAGATGCCACGACTTCCTGCTGGCATTCCTCCCAGACATGATGGACCCTAATTCCTCTGGAACCATAAGTACAAATAAACTCTTGCTCCTATAAATTGCTTTGGCCATCATATTTTATCGTAGCAATGGAAAAGTTAGTAACACAGAAATGTAAATGGCTGTGACATCTCCTCTCCTTCTCAACTGAGAAGTTATAGCCTGAGACAGTTGGCTTAGCCTGCACACGTACTATAAAGCAGAAACCATTTAGCGGGACTCAGATGCCGTCTCTCGTCGAAAGGTGCGGTGCTGTAATGAGCCAGTCACCCAACTTCCCTGAACTCCGTTTTGCTGTTTGCAGGGCTCATTATGCCCATGCCATAATACTGTTGTGGGCTTTTCTTATAAAGGATAAGGAAAGAAATTAATAATACCTGATGTGTAGGAGGCATTCTGCAAACATGAGGTCCTCCCAGTTCTTCTGGTCTGAGTCAATGGAGAGGGCCTGAAATCAACTTAGGTCATCAGGGTAGCCTAATGTTTGCTGTGTTTCCATCCAAACCTCACACTGGTCTCCTAGTTGTTTTTATAAAGCTTTATTCATCTGCTTCCCCCTCGTCGCCCTCATTTTTACCTTTACCGAATTATGAAGGCCTACTAAGAATAAACATATTTTCCAATTATTTTCTTCTATCATTATAACAGAAACTTCTCTCTATAAATTGAACAAGGGAACTTGTTCAATTCCATTTACAAAAAAGAAAGACAAATGTGCCTTAAAATTTAAGGTACCTTAAACACCTTATGTATATATTTTAAAAATAAGATATTTGGATAAAAATGTATGTATATGAGTGTATATATCTTAAATCTGCCATGTATATGTTGCTTTTGGTGGTGGATAATTCATAAAATTATATTTGGTAGTGAAGGTGCAAAATCCAATGTGAAGATTCACAGGAAGGTAGGCCTGGGCTATAAAAATATACATCTAAATATGTATAAAATATGTATTAAATACTCATATACATTTATACATGCAGTAGCAGTTAATGAAAAAAGGAAGGAGAAATATTGTAATTATATCTCAAAAGTAAAAATTATAAAATAATCTAGCCACGTAAGGCCCAGGGAGGAAACCTGTAAGCAGCATCCCTCCGTGGTTTCTGCTGCACACTCTTGTCTTTAGTTCCTGTCTCGGTTTTCCTCTGTGACTGACTTTAACCTGCAAGATGAAACACATCCCACAAAGTGGATTTGGTCACTGTGGTGTTTATTGTAGTAACAGCAACCTAACTGGAAATGTTTGTCTACAAGGTATCAAAAAGCTTCATCCAATTCCTTGAGTAAGACAGGGTGAAGAGAACGTGGTGCAATAATTCTTTTTGTAAAAGAGAAAGCAGGAGGATAGGTTTGGGGAAAATAACTTACTAATCAAATACTGAAAGTTGTGAAGTAATCACTATTGAGAATAAGACTCTGAAGTTTTCATAGTAGTAACAGCACAGAGCAATCTAATTCTATTGTTTGTTCAATATGAATTTTAAAAGGAAATAAAATTTACATTTAAGTTGTCTGTCATTGGTCAGACATTAAACTAAATCAGACAGGAGTCAAAATCTGTGGGTTACTTACTGTGATTCTCTTCCTCAAGGTTTTGCCTACCTACTTCCCAGCATGCATCAGAGTTTTGCCCTCCCAGAAGGAAAATAGGCATTGAACATTAACTATCTGCTTTGTATGAACAATCTGGACACAGAAATATACTCATATCTTCTAGAATTATGAAACTCTCCTAAAATTCAAATCTCTAGATGCCAGCAATGGCCACCCTTGTAAGTAGGACTTGGTAAGGAAAATAGGTCACTATTAAGTATTATTACACACTATGTTCATACCCTATATTCATACCCTAAGGTTTCTTACTGAATAGTAACCTGGTCACCTCCCAGTATAAAAGTCACATGTCTTAGAAGCATAATCAAATTGGTCTATACATAGCAAAATCTGTTGCTGATTGCCAAGTATTAATCAGGACAATGACCCATGCAATTATTTTCTATTTACAACAGAACCAGGACAATGTAATCACTGCTTTTTGCTACAACAGCGTAAGGTACTCTGGAAAGGAGGAAGCGAGACTTGCATACTTTGCCTTTAATTCCTCTTCACTTTCTTTGATGTACCAAATTTTAAAACAAATGCAGCCAGAACTCTTAACAGGTAGTGGTCAAGTGTGTTGGGATTTGTGAAATGACAAAGAAGAGGCCTTCAGAATCTATACTGTTTATGAAGATGCTACAACATCATCAAATCTGGAAAGCCATTAGATTCAAGCATCCATATTTGATAGTGCATACAAGATTTACAGAGAAGCATGCACTGCTAATGGTCACTAAACAAAGAAGTTAGCTATTACCTAAGAGATGGCATAAATAAAGACAATATATTAATACTTAGTTCTATAAAAGATAGGTGATCAGAACATCTCAATTTACACTTAGGTGACACCGATTTGGGGATGAGCTCTTAAATCCCAGCCTTGAGGTATTTACAGGCCCTGGTGGAAGCATAGACATGCCGTGTGAATGCACTTCATCAGGAAATACAAACGTCTAACAAAATGACTATCCAAACATGACCTGAACAAAAAACAATGCCAATAGACATGATAAAGTGGAGTGGGGAAAGTCCAAAAGGTCTCAACCCTACACAAAGAACCATAGAGAATTAAGAAATGCTGTGTGGGGGAGACTAGTCTTCCCCAGAGAAAAGCATACCAATTGCTTATCTAATACCAAATGGTCAGCCTAGAAGCCATACTTACCAGTATCATTATACAGGCTGAGGAGGTTAATACTTAGGAGTGTGTGTGTGTGTAAGCCTGCAGTAACAATGCAAAAGAGAGGACATGAAATTTGAAAAATGGCAAGGAAGGTTATATGCAACTACTTAGAAGAAAGAAAGGGAAAGGAAAAAGTTATAATTATATAATAGTCTCAAAAAAGTAGAACAGAAAGAAGAATGGAAGGGAGGGAGGGAGGGAAGAAGGAAGGAAGGAAGGAAGGAAGGAAGGAAGGAAGGAAGGAAGGAAGGAAGGAAGGAAGGAAGGAAGGAGAAAAAGATATACACAATGCTGTTGAAAAAGCTCCAAAAAGAAGTTTCAACTTTAAACATTTTGCTTTGTGCAGTTCAGCAAATCATTCGGCCTCTGGGTTTTAGTTTCCTCACTTGGGAAACATTATAGAAATGTGCTAAACTTATAGTTTCAAAATTGTTAAAACTAGATGAGGTAGCTGTGGTGTCTAATTTAAAAAATAATGCCAAGTTTCTAGGACATCTGAAATACTAAGAATATTTTTATTCTGCAAGTTCTGCTCTGGCAGATAAAGGCTGTAAGATCCCTCCTTTTGGTTAGAATTACCCTACAAATAGTCTGATCAGTAGCTGGTGGTGGACGGCAAAGGAAATGCTGGCAGACTGTGAGTGCCTTTTTCGTTGAAATGTATGTGTTTCACAGCTTCGGCTCTTTTTGCTTAGTGCATTCAACACCAGTTCACAGTGGGTTTCTGACTTGAAACAGACCCGAATAAAGCCACTAAACATGAGCCCCCAAGTCACAGGCTTCAAACTATTGAAAGAGCTGTTCTACAATTACAGATTCATCAGTGAAGAGTTACAAATGTAACCCTCAAAACACTTCATGAGTATTTTAAAAATTAGCAATGAACCTGGCTGGACAGAGAGTTTGTGCTATAAGATATCATAAGGTGTCCAAAAAACACAAGGTCAGTCTGAGAGAAATGATGCATGGATATTAATTAGGTCTAAGGAAAGTGCAGAGTCCAGTGAAAGGGTTATTGTTTCTGTTCTGGAACACAAGGAGCTGGTTATTATGCAACAAATAATTGTGCTTAGTATAAAATAAAACTTAATGGCATACAGCTCATGAATCTGTGCAAGGTAGATTTGAATGGAACTGTGTTTTTTAAAGGCACATGATAATGCATACTGAAGTATTAAATCCCTGAGTATTCCAACTTGAATCCCCATTTAACTCTGTTAATCAAACAGATAAAAACTAGAACATTGTAATTTATCTAAGTCATTGCAGGAAAAAGACATATGCAAATGATGATTGGGACTTTGGATAGTATTATGTATGCCTATGTTGTCTCTAAATTTTTGTGGGTTGCTAATTCTAAAGCTCTAGAATGATGAAAAACTTTGCATTAGGGTATTTTGAGGGAAAACTTTAGGAAGCATACACGAGCCCACTGCCGGTGCCATGGAATCCCAGGCAAATGTTTTTGTGATAAAACAAATCGAAGCAGCTTATATTTTTCTACTGCTCTTTTTTTGTAATTGTGTTATTTACTTGCACTCATATCTTTTGCTAACAGGTAATCTTGGAGGTAAAGTCTATTTCTAAATATTCCACAAGAACTCTGTGGGAAGGCTGCTGTAAAAAAAAAAAAGGCAAGTGAGAAACACATACTTCTTCATGTTATCTCGTTTTACTTCATTTCCTAATCCATCACCTGAAAAATACTAGGGAAGCTAACTCCTGAGCAGAAAGTTCCACCAGCATTTTTCATGATTCCTTGCATGTTTCATGATGCTCAATCTTTAAGGATGTCCTCAAGACCATTTTGAGAAAGAATGAAATAAGTCATAGCATATTCCAGACCAACTCAGGATCACCATGGTTTTCAAATATGTCTATTGCTGTACAAGAACCTGGATGAACATATTCAGAATAATAAAATTAAATGTCAATAGTAGTAGAATAAATCGGAGTAAGATAGTTTGCTGTTTACTAAATTAATAAACTTACATCTGCTAGCCAAGATATATCCTAGTAGGCCATACCCAGCTAGGCCTCATCAGGTATTTATGACCACATGGATAATGCATTCATGGAAGACATTATCTTCGACATTATGACGAATTACCCAATAATACATTTAAGCTGTCTTTCCAGATTGGTTATGGAATTTTATATGTTCCACATCTCCATTTCTCCTATGGTTAGATCAGTATCATGAATCCTCAGAAGATAATACTGATATTAATAAATTTCCCCAACAACTGTCATTGTTGTTGTTGTATCCGAGTCCTATGGCAAAGAAGAAAACAGCCAGAAGTCTTGAAGAGATCCATGTCTTCGGTTCTCCTGAAAAACACTGCCATCGCCTCGAAATTGAATAGCCTTGAATTTTATCACTCTGCTTTTCTCATGTATTGACCTGTAACTGCTGAAATCCAGAGCATATGCAATATATTTTGCATTTTTATAGTAAATAGTAAATGTGTTCTTCCTAGGTTGAAGCAAGTTTAGAATACATCAATAAAAGTATATAACTTGCTTAAAACACTTTCTAAAGCAAGGTTCCAAAACACTCTGAATGTTTGTACACACACAAAAATGGGAGATAAATAGAGGATACGAATGCTTCTCCTGAAATGCATGATGCTAAGTGGGAGGTTAGCTCTCCAGAGGAAGAAAGTGACTTTACTCTGTCTACAGGGCTCCGTGCCCAGTACAGGGAGCTCCTGCATGCTCTGCTGATTGAGGCTGAGCAACTCACCATGCTTCATAGGAAATAATCTGAGTTTTGCTACCATTCTGATACAGTGTATATTGGTTTCCAAAGACAACTCTTTCTGTAATTCTATACAACATTTCTCATATATAGTCACAATTTCTCCCAAGTCCTCTTTAAAGTTTGTTTTATATTTGAAATTTTTCCAGGTTTCATACATGAGTGGTCCTTTCATATCGTTTCCATCTCCCTGTCTTCTTAACTCCTTCCTAAAGGCATGATCTATTCTTCTTTAGTTATTACTGTTGCATGATTATGTACTATATGTTACATATATGTAAATACAACCTGCGGAGTCCATTTAGTGTTGCTTAGGTTTGCATGTGTTTAGGGCTGACAGCTTCGGATTAGATCAGCTAACAGGGGTCCTTTCCTAGAGAAGAATGATTTGTCTCCTTTAGTAACTGTTCCTGTAGCTATTCATCTATGGAAGGGGCCCTGTGAGATTTTGCTGCATTTTAAACACTTATTCTTAAGCCTACAAATAAGTGTAGCTCTCCCCCCTCATCAAAGAAACTTCTTTTATAGCAAATTATTACGGAAATCCAAAACTGAGAACAAATGGCCATCAGTGCCCAACCACAAGGGACACATCTACAACGTAACTTTCCATACCTACACTTAAGGCTCAGGTAACATAGAGGAGGTGAGACGGGAAGGCCAGTCATGGCCATGGGGCCAAGATGTCTGGTCCTCAGTGTCTTGTTAAACATCATGGTCTGGATTTTGAAGCTTGAGTCTGTTATCAGATAAATGGCCTCAACTTCAGAGAAGTCAATGACGAAAAAAGAATGGATCTGTTTGTATGACAATTACTGTTACTAGTTATCAACAAGCAAGATTTGTAGAAATGTAAAGTCTACTTGAATTTCACAGAAATTATTAGAGGTAAGACATCTGCTTTGATTTTATATATATATGGAAACTCGAGTTAATTAGTATTTTATGAACAAATATACTTTAAGCACATTTTCAAAAATAATATGAAGCATAATCCATTTATATTAGACTTCTAATCTAAAAATGTTAATGCCTCCTGAATCATATTCATTCTATAGCACAGTTAGTATCTTCATATGATGAAATTTCTAGAAGGTTTTAAATATTATCGTGTTTTGCCTCACTGTCGTAAAAGTATTATTAAATGTGCATACCAGCAAGTCACTGTAGTCTTGAAAGCCTACTATCTCAGATACCTTTTATTTATTATTATTATTATTATTATTATTATTATTTATTATTAAATGTGCATACCAGCAAGTCACTGTAGTCTTGAAAGCCTACTATCTCAGATACCTTTTAAACCCTGCCCCCAATCCATTCTTCTCACTTTCTTCCATTATCAAAGGAAAAGTCCTTATCTTCTTCCACAAGCTGGATGTTTATTTACATTCACACTATATATTGAATATGCTTTTTCATTTATTGGAGTTTTTTGCAATCAGATCCTCCTTTTTCCAACTGTTTCTTACTACTGAGTCACCATCTTCAGGATATAAACATATTCTCTACACAGGAAGGAAAAAACAATATTTGCCTGACGTCTCTAGAATACCCAGATTTTGAAAATATACATTCATCTCAAGTACACATGGATCATTCTCCAGAGAAGCCATTTGTTGAATCTCAAAAGAAGAATTTTCTAAGATAAAAGTCTTAAGTTGCCCAAGGCATTTTCTCTATCCACAGTTTAAGGAAGCTAAAAAGCAGTATTAGAAAGATGATGTATATGTGGGGATTGGAATATTCTTTTATAATAAACATATCAAAACAGAAAATGTAAGGAAAATCAGAAAATGCTCTGAGTTGACTGCAAATGATAATACAGCATTAAAGAGACTATAGAATCTGCACTCAAGATAAGGAAAACCAGAAGCTAGATGGCACATAGATGTAGTCCTAGCATGTGTGGGTCAGCAGGAGCAGATACTGAGTTCAAGGCCAATATGAGCTGAGAGAGAGAGAGAAAGAAAAAAGATAAGGATGATTTATTCGTGAAAAAAGACTATTGGAAATCATTAATTATTAATTCATTGTTATTTATGCTTGTATTTTTTTTTACTCATGGCTATATGGCTATGTTTAGGACATTTTTCCATAGTAATATTTATAAACATCATTCATTTACTGACACTTCAATACCTTGAAAATAAATATCAGTTAATTTAGCGGTGGTAGTATTGGCTTTGTTAGTAGTTTCCAATTACTCTCTATTGTAGGCAATGCAGCCATGAGTATGCTCTACATGCATCCAGAGCAAAGGATATTTGAGGTACTTAATCAAACTGCTGAATCATAGAGTACGCACATAACCAAATGCAGTAGATAATAAAAATTGGCTTTCAATTTTTGTTAAAGTAATTTGCATTCCTATTAGCAATGCATTTTGAAGTTGACACTTTTGTGATTTATGCCAATCAAAAGGATGTGAAATGGTGTCACATTGTGATTCTTATTTTAATTTTCTTGTTTTCCTAAAGAATATTAGAATCTTTTAAAATATTTCAGGTCCATTCTTATTTTGTCTCCTGGACGAGGAGGTCTAGCGATAATTTTTCAAAACAATTATGTTATTTATAGGGAGTGGATTTAATCAAAATGCATTCTATACACGTATAAACCTCTCAAAGAAAAGTTAAAATATATGAGAAATAAATAATGGGGCAATAAAAAGGATTAGTAAGAATAGAGAGGAAAAGAGAAGGTAATGAGGGACTGAATTTTGTCTAACTACACTATATGCATACACGAAATACCAGATGAAGGTCGTTATGTATAACTGATATGTACTAATGAAAATGTGAAGGCTGGAGTGGTAGCTCAGTGTTTAAAGTTTAAAGGTGCTGGTGCTCTTATTGCTCAGTTCCCAGAACCCACATGAGGCAGCCACAGCTACTGCTAACTCCAGCGCCAGAGCCTCGGATGCCCTCTTCTGATCCCGTTAGTTGCATGTGCTCATGTGTACTTATCTGCATGGACACACACACACACACACACACACACACACACACACACACACACACAGCACACAAAGAATCTTTAAAATAATCTTTAAAATGATGATATTTATTTCCTTGTCTTTTTCTTACAGGTGCAGTTATTTAACAAGTTCACTATCCTAATAGCCGCTTACATTTCTCATATTTTCCTTCAAAGTTTGGTTTGTTTACTCACCTTCAGATATTCTTGAATTTACAAATTTTGAATTTTTTTTTATTTTATTGAGCTATACATTTTTCTCTTCTCCTCTCCCTTCCTCTCCCCTCCCCTTCAACCCTTTCTCGTGGTCCCCATACTCCCAATTTACTCAGGGGATCTTGTCTTTTTCTACTTTCCATGTAGGTTAGATTCATGTGTGTCTCTCTTAGGGTCCTCATTGTTGTCTAGGTTCTCTGGGATTGTGATTTGCAAGCTGGTTTTCTTGGCTTTATGTCTAAAAGCCACTTATGAGTGAGCACATGTGATATTTGTCTTTCTGGGTCTGGGTTACCTCACTCAATATAATGTTTTCTAAATCCATGCATTTACCAGCAAATCGCAAGATGTCATTTTTTTCTTCTGTGTATTACTCCATTGTGTAAATGTACCACATTTTAATGCATTCAAAGATATCTATTTGGCTTGTGGTTTTTTTTGATTTAAGAAATAATTCATAATGATATTTTCTTAAGACAGTTGCAAACTTTTGAATTTCCCACTGAATACCAATCCATCTGGAATTTCTGACTGTTTGTAATATGAAGTTCCAATTCATCTTCTCACAGAAATAAATCTATTGTTATTTAAATACTAAAGTATCACTTCTAAGTGACCAATAAGTATTTCTAATTTGGGGACTATTAATTTTACTCAATATTACCTATCCATTTACAATTTCTATTCCTATTTAATATTTGTTCTATCTTTAAAATATTTGTTGTGTGTGCGTGTATGCAGATTTCTTTCTCTGTCTCTGTCTGTGTGTGTGTGTGTGTGTGTCGGTGAGTGCAGGTATAAGGATGACACAGAACACACATAAAGGTCAGAAGGCTACCTTAGATGTTTGTCCTATTTGAGATCTCTGTGTTGTTCTCAGTGAAATATATGCAGCTAGCTGCCCATGAGCATCTTAGAATGCCCCTGCCTCTGGTGATGCCACGGTTGGTTTTAAATATAAATATAAAATATACTTCAACTTGATCTCCTTTAGAAGATCCTATTGTTGTTGTTTTAACTTCTTAAGTGATGGCAGAAGTCACAAAACAATCCCACACTAGTTCAGAATTATGAATAATATAGGGTCATTTATTTAGGGGAGACTTATAGATCATTTGCAACATTGAAGCAACCAACTTTGGATAAGGCCTAACATGACTGACAGGCCATTTTCAGAGGAAGGAAATTTTTCAGAACTGTCTTGGCAAGATTTGACAGTCTTTTTCCTTGTGTACTGCCTATCCATTTCTGGATACCATGTACTTTGTCAGTGGTTAAGGTATGGGCAGTTCCTTGCCCAAAGGCCAATTGTGCCAAGCAGAAAACAAACTCCGAGTGAAGTGTCTTTGGTGCTCAACATTCTCAATGATACAGAAAAACTTTGGGTGACTGTCCAGGCAGTGAGATGTTTCTGTCAATTCTAGAGTTTTGGAAGTTGCTTACAATGCACTTCCTATTTACTTAGGTACTATTATACCCTTCTGGAGTCCTTGATGGAGTTGAAAAAATAGATAGATATAGTTTTCCTTAGTTATGATAAAAGATAAAGTAAATAGAAATAATGTAACTGCAATTCTTGCTTGATCACTGGTTTTTTTTAATATGTATTTTTTTCTATGTTAAAGCCTTCCTTTTTGTTTAAACAGAAAAGGGAAAATTGTGTGGGAGGTCCTTCTGTCTGTGTGTTACTTTTATTGGTTAATGAATAAAAACTGCTTTGGACCTTTAGCAGGACAGAACTTAGGTGGGTGGGGGGAAGATGGAACTGAATGCTAGGAGAAAGAGAGGTGGAGTCAGGGGAAGCCATGAAGCTGCTGCTGCTGGAGACAAAGTGCTGAAACTTTGCTGGTAGGCCACGACCTCATGGTGATGCACAGATTACTAGAAATTGATTAAATTAATATGTAAGAGTTAGCCAATAAGAAGTTAAAGTTAATGGGCCAAGCAGTGTTTTAATTAATACAGTTTCTGGATGCTTATTTCGGGGCTAAGCAGCCTTCTCACTCCATGTAAGTTCCATGATAACTATCAAAGTTGAATTTAAAATTTCTTTCCTGGGACTTTAACCAGACTTGTTTGTAAATTTTTGCATTCATATGGAAACTCTCACTATAATCTCTTTTAGTCATGAGTAACAGTAATCTGCCCACTAATTTAAGTTCTCTTTTATATCTTACAGTAATGTTAATGCTTTTCTCCAAACCAGAGAAACATATTTCTAGGTGCCTTATTTTATATTGCTACTAAAGATGATATTTATTAGACTACACTATATTGCTTCATTTGTAACTGACTCAAGGAATTGTAACTAGTATTGTATAATATCTGGAGAAATATTTCAGTACTCTCACATTTTCTAATTATTTACACAAAGACTTTGGCTTTTCTAAAAGAACAGAATATATGTTATCAGTGAATGACAATCACTTGTATCTTCCTTTTGATCCTTTGCCCCCCTTCCTCCTTTTTCCCTCATGTTATATCTGTGCCTGAGGGTTGTCACAGCAATAAACTGCAAGGATAGTACCTTAAAACAACAGAAATTTATTCTCTTTTGGGCTAGAATGTTGTGAGAATTTATTCATCCAGTAGCTTTTGGGGATACTGGACTTAGGGGTGTGGTCTTCTGTCTGTGGATTGTTTTTAAAAGAGAGGAGGTGTCAGAGTCCAATGCCTCAACATAAACTGTTTTTCCCTCTCTGGACCAGAGTGGAGGCACAGGAATAATTGAGACACAGTTCACCCAACAATATCGGAAGGGAGTCTCAGGGTTCATTCAAATCCTGGAGATCACCCGCATTTATTATCCAAATACCTTTTATCCCCCAAGGTAAACTGAGGTGGAAGTTGATTAACATTCTGTTTATCAAGGTAGCAAGACTACAGTCATGTCCACAGCTCTGTCACTAGCTTGGAACTGACACCTCTTCTTAGGGATCTACATAATTACAAAGCAAGAAGCCGCATATCCTGAGCTTTTGTTAGGATAGCCACAACCTGTCTGGTAGGGTATGTGACTACTTCAGATACTAACCATGGCCTGAGAACTTGGCTGTCACACCATGTCGAAATATGGTCCTACAAGGAAGGGCTCACTCAGTGTCTTTCATGGTGGTTGGAGATCTGATCACAGCTCCCAATACCCACAGATTAGAGGACCATGGTGGCTTTCTACATTGTTGTTCGTGAATGTTCCCTAATAAATATTTGATATCCCCTTTATCTCAGGCTCTCATGGATTTACTTACCCATAACAATTTACATTGGTATAGATTCTTTATATTGATACATATGTAAAATTATCTTTATATTCCTGTCTAAGATAATTTGTATATTGATACAAATTCAAATTATATTTGTTATATTGCATATGCTTCTATTTCTGTTTATAATATTTATGCACAAAAGTAAAGTTGTTTTCTCATATTGTATATATGTTTGTTTTTAAACTCTGCTTAAGATATTTTGTATATTGATGCAAGTTTAGGATATTTTTTATCATATTGCACTATATGTTTCTACCTCTGATCAGGATATTTTTATATTAATACAATTTCAAGATCATTGTCTTTATACTGCAAATCTACTTAAAGATTCTCAAGCTTTGGTCTCTTAGATGTATAGGTTATTTTAAAATTACAGATTAATAGTCACCCATGATTGTCATAATTTTAGTTGTGTTAGTCAGGCTCTCTAGATGCATAGACATGTGCCCCACATGAAGGTAATCTTCAAACACTTCAAGAAACTGTAGAATGTGGTATTTAAATAACACAGAATTCTGTTGATTTAAGACACAACTGTTATTGGCAGTTCCAATCTATTCCTGAGAGAATGTTGGACCCTGAAGACATTCTACTTGGAACTTGTTTGTTTCTTGGCAGAACTGGCCTTTGGACAAATAACTGTCCTTGCCTTGACTGATAACAATATGCATGCTGTCCAAACTGGACTAGCAGGATACAAGCAAAACCAACTGCCCAACCTTGCCAAGACAGGGTAGGACAGTCTTCTGAAATCTCCTTACTTCTAAAGATGGTCTGTAAGATACTCTATGTCTCAGCCAAAGTTGGTTGCTCCAATGTTGCAAATGAGATTTTGGGTGACTCTTCAAGTAGCCAGATGTTTCTGTCATTTCTTGCACTTTTTGGAAGTCACTTGCCTGCACTTCCTGCTTACTTAGCTAACATTATTTTCCTTCTCAAGTTTTGATGGGGTTAAAGACTAGACAGTCATGGCTAATATCCTCATCATAACTTAGCTAAACAATTTTAGGTACAAGACTTAGGACAACTATTGATATATTCTCTGTTATTTGCTAATTATCTTAGACTGGACATTTGGCATGTGTTTTCTTTTTCTTGATGTTGTTCATGATGGTTGTAGTTCTATTTGTGTTTGTTACTGCCTTTCTTTCTCCTGGATGATGATTGATATTTATCCTTATTGCACTGTTGTATTGTACTAGATTTAAAACACTTTTATTCATACAAAAAAGAAAAGTGTTGTGGGAATTCACTCAATCAATAGCTTTAGGGGGTGCTGTATTTAGGGGTGTGGTCTTGTCTGAGGATGTGATTGCTTTTAAAAGAGAGGAGGAGCTCACTCACTCTCTTGGGTGATGGTCAGAGATCTGATTGCAACAGCCAGCATCCACAGGGCAGAGGACCATGGCAAGTCTCTACTCTGTTGTTCATGAGTGTTTTCTAATAAATATTTGGTACCCCCTTTATCTTGGGTAATCTCATGGATTTGCTTACCCATGCTTATGCTGGTAGGACTGAACTAACCCTAAACCCTAACCCTAACCATAAACCCTAACCCTAACTCTTACTCTAACCCTGCAAATCTTCATTCCTTGCAATGCCTTTACAAGAGAATCCATCCCAGTCTCTTCCAACTCTGAGGTTTGCAGATAATTGCTGGCTGTAACAGCACCATTCCAATCTGTGCCTCTGTCTTCCTAAGACATTTTCTCTTGCTCTCTCTCTCTCTCTCTCCCTCTCTCTGTCCAAATAAACTTATCTGTTCTCTAATAAAGGCAGTAGTAATGGGGATAAGGTTCACTCTCAACCAACCATCACTTCATCTTGAGATCCTTCATTATGACAACTACAAAGATTGTTTCCAGATAAGGTTTCATTCTAGAAATCCAGATGAATACAAATTTGAAGGAGCATTATTCAAACCACTGTTGGTATTGCTGGATCACAACATATTACTAAATAGACATCTTTACCAGAAACTTTTGACTGATCTTAAAATTTCTCCCATTGCATATTTTTCTCTTACCATAACTACTGTGGGTGATTCTAGAAAAGATTATCCCATTACCAAGAAAAATAAATGAGAAAAGAACTCAATATCAGGTTTCAAACTCGTCACTATCATGTAATTAGGAACACAGTTCCACCTGGAATATCTTAGGGTAATGCCCCTGAGAAAGTATAGATGAGTTCTTTAATCTACCAGCTTCCATTTCTCCTAGATTAGAGGATGTTAATCCCCTTGTATTTATGTTAACAATTGGATCAAATAGAAAATTGAGTTTTATACAGGTGAAAGCTATTAGGGAAGCATATGTTGTGTCCAGGAAGACACATCAAATATTCTGCAACAATATCACTCTGCTAACTGGTTCATTTCAGGCAAAATTAAGATGTCTGAGGAAGGTAAGGTGATCAACGTTGCAAGTCACCCTGTCAGCCTTGTAGCTGAAAAGTTTGTCTATGGTATATTCTGCCTGATAGAATTTATCATGAACCTTAAGGTCTGTGCTCACTGTATTCACTCACTTTGGTTCTTATACCTACATCTTTCTCAAATTCCCTTGTCTCCAATTTTCTATAGTTGTTTCTTCCAAAGCTTATCCATTTGCCCTTCCCTTGATTCCATGTCCCTGCAGCCAAGACTTTAAATTATAATGTTATAAAAACACTTCTTTCCACTGCAATAAGTAGCATCAGTCTTAAGTTTTAGCACCATGAAGCAACAATGATGTAAGAAGACTTCAGAATGCTCATAGACCATTACTTTCTAGGGTTAACATATCTGTCTATTTACTTCTGAACCAAGACTGTCTAGTATTGGCTATATGAATATACTTCTTACTTATATAAGCCAGCAGTTTACACTGAAGGAGAGTCATTGATAGTTCTAAAGAGATGATATGAGGTCACTACTTAGCACAGTTTAATTATTCTCATGAAAATCTTGGTTTTAATATTGAAAATAGAAAGCATTTTTTTGTTGTGTTATGTACAGTTACTGTAACCAACTGACATTAAGATTTAATGGATCTACTAAGACCCAATTCATGACAGGTGGGTTTGATGAAAAAAAAATCAGCTAGTTTTTAATGATCTGTTCAGTAGAATATGGCACATAGTACTAGCACATCAAATAGTACTTTCAAGTGGGAAGAAATTCTCTTTAACACAAGACTGATTTTATAACAGAAATTTTAGAACACAGTGCTGTCTCTCCTATTGGAGTTTGCTGTATTCAAGAGACAAATTTAGCTACCTTGGTCATAACCAACCAGTGCTTGAAACAGTTTCCTATTATGTAGATCAAGATGTCTTCAAATCCCTATACAGTCTAGGTTACTTTTAAACTCACCATCCTCCTGTTTGACTTCCTAAGTGATAGGATTATAAGCGTGCACTAGAATTCTGGTCCCTGTATTATATTATTAGCTCCATTGTGTGATCTAATCAGCAAGAGAGCTTAGAACCCAACCTAATCCTGTTGCAGAACTCTCTCCTGTTTTTGGCCCCATTCAAACCAACTGTTTCTCAATACACCCAAAAATCAAGTCACTAAAATACTACTAAATATAATGATTTTAAAATTGAAATGAGAATATATATATATATAGTCTCTCTAATCCAAACAGTTTCACCAAGGATGGCATGTGAAAAAAAAAAAACTTCAACAAGTTATACTCTCTTTTTGAAAAGGAATATCTTGGTTTGTAAAGGCAGACCCCTAAAACTGCCATTACTGGCCATCAAGATGCTGCTTTTGTATCAGCAGATGGTGCAGAGTATGTGTCCCTTCCTGTTCTCCAGAAGTGATTAGAGGTGTTTGTAATGTGGTAAGTGAATCACATTACTCTCAGTGTGATGGAGAGGAGCATCAACTCAACTCTGAAGGTAGATAGTGAGCATGTATGTCTGAAACAATGTACCTCTGAGACTCACTAAGAAGATGACTAGAGAAAAACACATTTCCTATATCTAACCCATAGAGTGACTGCCAAAAAGTGAATGATAATTATGATATGCCCCTAAGATATTGTTTCAAATATATTACAGTTCAGTGTAGTTTGTAATTTCAGGGTGTTCACTTGGCCCTCCTTATCATAATGTCTATTAATGCAAAGGACAGAGAACAGCTTTCAATTTCTTCAAAATTCTAAGTATATCTTTCCAAGTATGCAGTGGGGGACTGAACAACATGCTAACTTAGATCATATAAAGCCAACGCATATCCATGTACATGCCTCCATTATTCTGAACAGGGTCTCCCATCATAAATTTTAACTAGGAGTCTCTTGGTGCAGTCCTCAGTTAAGCAGCTACATGACATAAGGTCTGTTTAAACAGTGAAAAAATGTCATATACTTGTCGAAGTATGTAACATTTCTTGGCTCAGTTCTCCTTTAGTCGATGTTAAGTTATGTAATAGCACAGAAAAAAAAATCTCAATGGAAGGCTGTGTTTTACATTTCAGTAGTTGACTTTACTTTTTACCATGCCAGTACTCTGTTTGTTTCTGCTTATATGGTTCATGGGATGCTTAACTTGACTGCCCATCTTTGTAATACTTAGGAATTACATAGGCTATCACCATTGATCCACACTTGTAAAGTCATGGTTACTCTGATGTTGTCTTTATTAAAAGTAATCAGATCCATTTTGTAATGTTGGTTACTTTTCCCAATCCAGAATTTAAAATTTGTGCCATTATTCCTACTGTGACTAAAGAAACAGTATGACACCTTGAGCAGATCTCAACTCCAGCCTAAAGAGAATAGATGTCAACAAAGTCTGAAAGGACATGAAAATAAAGGGCCACATCATCACTAGTTACACACAAGCACTTGGAGTCTGAACCTTTTCAGACTTTGTAAAAAGAAAGATATAAAATTCTTTAGAATCCCCTTCTCCTCTATAGAAGACGAAAGAACAAAGAACATATTCATTAGCTCCCATCCTTAGTGAGGCAAAGCATAGCAAGTAATGTGTTTAGTCATCATAAATGCTTAAGGGAAAAGGGAATAGATCCATAGTTCAGCTAAGGTGAAACATATACAAGTTGTATCAATCAAAAGCTTGTTACCACAGTGATGACTGTAGGGCAAGGTAGGGTAAGCCAGTGCTAGGGAAGATACAGTTCAGGACTGGTAAATTTATTTCAACCTTTGAAAATCCTCACTTTAGGTTTTGTATTGATACTTCTAGGAGGCATAGTTCTTGCCTGTCAAATTCAACAGCCTGAATTTTATTTCTCTGGCTTTCATAAATGGAACATTATTACATAATGTGTTGAATAAAGTGAAATTATGAGCTCTTGTTTCTTGAAACCACCTATGAAATGAAGTTGCAATTAAGGCTTGTCTTAGTTAGGGTTTTTATTGCTGTGGAGAGACATCATGACCATGGTAACTCTTACAAAGAAAACATTTAATCGGCATGGTTTATTTAGAGTTTCAGAAGTTCAGTCCATTATTATCATGACAGGGAGCATGGCGGTGCAGGCAGACATGGTACTGGAACTGAGAGTGCTACATCTTGCAGGCAACGGAAAGTTGACTGTGATACTAGGTAGTATCCTCAACATTGGAATCCTCAAAGTCCATTCCCACAGTGACACACTTCCTCCAACAAGGGCTTGCCAACTCCAACAAAGCTATTCCTTCTAATAGTGCCAATCCCTATCAAACTATGGGGACCAATTACATTCAAACTACCATAAGGCTTTTAGTTAAAAACATGCATCCAAAGAGCCTATCAATTCCCCCTACACATTGCTTCTTTGAGATAGCATCTTGATATGTGACCCCAGATGATGTAGTGCTCAGTATGGACGTCAGGCTGGCCTCCAGCTCATGGTGACACTCCGGCCTCTGCATCTCTGAGTGCTGGAGTTATAGGCATGATCAACCGTGCCTAATTCAGAAACTAAGGTCTTAACTTGCATGTTTTTGGCACAGAAAGCATGTGGCTTTAGATTCCAATGCAAATGGATTCATAAATAGAAAGTCTTTAAATACATTTTGCTTTTTTCCTTTTCTTTCTGTGACAACAAGGTGAAACTGGAAAAGCATTATTATGGTCGGCTACAAAGGCAAATCTGTCCAGTAACGGTGCCAATTGTTAGGAGTATCAATCCTTGAGAAACAGATTTTTATCTTCCTTCCTACTCAAGCCTCACTTTGTCTTCTAACAGTACAGCAAGATGACTCATTAACCCAGTTCCTAAAGAATACCAAACACTAGAAAGAAGGACTGACAGATTCCTTTCAGGTCACAAAGCTCCAGTGCTCAAGTCCTTCTCTAGATTATTGCATTGCTTTGATTTCCAGAGAACTTACTGCTTTAGTTTTAAGTTTCTTTTTAAAATCCATTTAATTTTTTTGGAGTATTCTGTACTGTGAGAGTTTTCCCTGAGAAGTCAAGATGCCATACTGCCACAATGGAAATGACTAGAGCATGCAGATTTTTTATCAGAGTAAAGTCGGCCTGAAGTATACTAATCCCAGAAACCTGTTTGTCTTTGCCCATCAATAGTGCCAATGTTGACACAAGAATTTATAGAAAGCACCATTGTTTTCTTTTGATCATATTACCACACTTATTTTTCAGCACTTGCCTCCCTTGGACCGTCCCAGCCTCTCCTCTCCACCATATCATCACAGTACTGGTTCAAGTTCTTTAACATTTCTCTCCTGGACCAGTGAGATAGAGTAATAAAAAATGCCATATTTTCATATTTCCTCAAACCTGTTCTCTACGTTGTGGTCATAGTAGTATTGTGACATCCAAATCATATTCCTTTTTTTGTAATTCACTCTTTTTTAATTAATTTATGTAAAAAAAAAACCTTTGCTCATTTTACATACCAATCCCAGTTCCCATGCCCTCCTCCTTCCTCCATCTCCCCCACCCCCATCCTCTCTTTGGAAAGGGTAAGGCTTCCCATGAGAACTCAATACATGAGGAGTCTAGCACATTTCTTTGAAGCAAGACCAAGGAACTCCCCACTGTATCTAGGCTAAGCAACATATCCCTCCAAAGAGAATGAGCTCCATAAAACAGTTCAATTAGCAGGGACAATTTCTGGTCTCTCTGCCAGTGTCCCCACAGACTGCCCCAGGGCCTAGTCTGGTCCTATGATGGTTTCCCTGCTGTCAGTACACATTCAGTGAGCTCCTATTAGTTCAGGTAAGATGTTTCAGGGGGTATCTTCATGGTTGTCTTGCCCCCTTTGCTCATACTATCACTCCTCCCTCTCTTTGACAGGACTTTGGGAGCTCAACCCAGTGCTTCACTATGAATCTCTGCATCTGTTTCCATCAGTTGCTGTACGAAGGTTCTATAATGACAATTAAGGCAGTCATCAATCTGATGACAGGATATTGCTTAGGGTCTTAGGATATTGCTTAGGGTCTTAGCTGGGGTCATCTTTGTAGATTCAAGGGAATTTCCCTAGTGCCAGGTTTCTTGCTAGTCCCATAACAGCTCCCTCAATCAAGGTATCTTTCCTTGCTCTCCCTCTCTGTTCTTCCCTCTTCTCAAACATCCTGTTCCCTCATGTTCTCCTCCTCCTTCCCCTTCTTGCCTCTTCCTTCCCTCCTGCCTTCCCTTCTTCCCCACTCCCATGCTCCCAATTTTCTCAGAAGAACTTGTCTATTTCTCCTTCCCAGGGGGATCAACATATGATTCTCTTTAGGTTCTTCCTGTTACCTAGCTTCTTTGGGATTGTGGACTATAGGCTGGTTATCATTTGCTTTAAGTCTAATAACCACTTATGAGTGAGTTCACACTGTGTTTGTCTTTCTGATTTTAGGTTACCTCACTCAGGATGTTTTTTTCTAGTTCCATCCATTTGTATGCAAATTTCAAGATGCCATTGTTTTTTAGAGCTAAGTAATATTCCATTGTGTAAATGCACCACATGTTTTCAGGTTCTGACTATTACAAATAATGCTGTTATGAACATAGTTGAGTAATGTCCTTGTAGTATGATTGACCATCCTTTGAGCATATGCCCAAGAGTAGTATTGTTGGATCTGGAGGTAAGTTGATTCCCAGTTTTCTGAGAAGAGGACACACTGATTTCCAAAATGGCTGTACAAGTTTGCACTCTCACCAGCAATGGAGGAGTGCTCGTCTTACTCCACATCCTCTCCAGCATAAGCTTTCATCAGTGTTTTTATCTTAGCCATTCCGACTGGTGTACGATGGTATTTCAGAGTTATTTTGATGTGCATTTCTCTGATGGCTAAGGATATTAGCAGTTCCTTAAGTGTCTTTTGGTCATTTGAGATTCTTCTGTTGAGAATTAACTCTTTAGATCTGTACCCCATTTTTATTTTTATTTTTTTAAGAGATGAACCCCATTTTTAAATTGGATTATTTGGTATTTTGATGTCTAGTTTTTTGAGTTCTTTATATATTTTGGAGATAAGTCCTCTATCTGATGTCGGGTTGGTGATGATCTTTTCTATCAATGTAATCCACCATATGAATAAAGTGAAAGAAAAAACATATGATTGTTGACTGAGTTTTCTG
The DNA here is from genome assembly GCA_004026605.1 of Ondatra zibethicus. NCBI lineage: Eukaryota > Metazoa > Chordata > Mammalia > Rodentia > Cricetidae > Ondatra > Ondatra zibethicus. The sequence goes on along the minus strand of PVIU01006227.1, from coordinate 19,475 downwards.
TCCTACCTAGTCCCTCTATGTTAGCCATGCCACCCATAGCTGTTTAATCCCAAATAAACACACAGAGGTCTACATTATTCATAAACTTATTGGCCTATTAACTCAGGCTTCTTATTAACTCTTATAACTTATATTAGCCCTTAATTCTTGTCTGTGTTAGCCATGTGGCTTGGTAACTTTTTCAGTGAGGCAGTCACATCTTGCTTTCATCTGGCTTCCTCTGTGTCTGGGTGATGACTGCATACTGATTCTTTCTCTTTGTAGTAAGAGGAGAGCGGGCCACATTCCCAGCGCCCGGCTAGCTTAACCCCCAAAATAATTACCCAGAAACTGTATTCATTTAAACACTTCTAACCTATGTCCCTCTCAGGCCAGAGATTCATGGCATCTGCCACACTTACCTTCTTCCCAGCATTCTGTTCTGTCTATTATGCCCACCTAAGGGCTGCCCTATCAAAAGGCCAAGAGAGTCTCTTTATTAACCAATGAAATCAACCCAAATACAGAAGGACCTCCTGCATCTCTTATCAAAATTCTCATGTTCTCCTTGACCAACCTCTGCTTTCTGCCTGGTTGCCCCGCCTATACTTCCTGCCTGGCAACTGGCCAATCAGCATTTTATTAAACAAGTACAAGAAACAAATCTTTACAGGGTAAAACTATTGTCCAACAGCAGTTCCTGGTCCCCCTTTTTTTTCAAAACAAGAATTCTAATTTAATCTCCCTTGTTTATCTTTCTTCCTGCCCATTATCCATACAAATTGTAACCAACACTCTACAAAGAAAAATATCCATACGCCATTTTGGGGGGAATGTGTGCATAGTTTTCCTGCTGATTGGGGGTACTGATAATCTTATGGGGACCTAAAGAAAATTTAAAATTATGATCAAGTTCTGACTGGAGTATCCTGATCATCCTTGATCATCTCAGGCAGCAGCCTTAAATCCATTCTGGATGTAGAACTCAGACATCTGGACCATTCACTCCTATTGGAGATTTCTCAGGGGGAATCTTCCTTGAACAAACCTGATTTTTCTTAATCCAGACTGAATCCACAGCCTCTCATTTCCTGTGGAAACAAAAGCAAAACCCCTTCTCCAAAATAACATATCTTTTGACTTATATTTTAAAGCCAAGGCATTTTCAAAATATATATGTTTTGAATAATCCAGCAGCATTTAAAATCAAATATCTTTTTGCAGCTTTTGCTCCCTCCTCAGCCAATAAACAATTTAAAGACAGCACAATAACATACAGTATTCAGATTCTCTGTATATTTTTCATCTTTATGTGGCTTTATTTTAAGCTCTATTTCTTTTATTTTTTTAATTTTGGGGTTTTTGAGAGTAGGTTTCTCTGTGTATATTTGCCTCTCATGGCACTCACTCTGTAGACCAGGTTGTTCTTGAACTCACAGAGATCTGCCTGCCTCTGCCTCCCAAGTGCTGGGATTAAAGATGTATGTCACCACACTCAACTACTTTCTTTCTTTCTTTTATATTTTAAGGACTTTATCCTTTTTCTTTTCTCTCACAAGCCTACATATATTTTTAAACATGCTGTAAACCTTTTAGATGTTTTCTTCATCTGAATCTATCTTTATTGTATATTTCTCTTCTTCTGACCACATGAGTCTTTAATTTGCTAAGTGATATGGCTAGGATTAAAGCTGTGGCTTTGATGGCTGGATCCAGCCCATTCCTTAGCTTTTGGAGAGTCTAGCCTCATGGCGGAGGTACTGGCTAGAGCCGTATTTATTGCCACAACTCTATGGAGTTTCAAGGTCCCTGACACCACCAAGAAGCATGTTGTCAGCAGTTCATAAAGTGTTTGGTGGCAGAGCCTCTTACAAGTTTCACAGCTAAAGCTGAGTCAGGAAGCCTTTTTTAAATGAGATGCTCTTGCCCCTAGCAAAGAGAGCAAACTAGAGAAATTGCTACTACCAAGAAGTCATGCTTAATGAGTTACTTCCCAAGCTCTCTCAGGTTTTCTGTGGATGCAGTTGTCCACATGTTGGACACCATTTGTTGACTGAGTTTTCTTTCCTACCCAGTCCCTCTATGTTAGCCACGCCACCCATAGCTGTTTAATCCCAAATAAACACACAGAGGTCTACATTAATCATAAACTGATTGGCCTATTATCTCAGGCTTCTTATTAACTCTTATAACTTATATTAGCCCATAATTCTTGTCTGTGTTAGCCATGTGGCTTGGTAACTTTTTCAGCGAGGCAGTCACATCTTGCTTGTTCTGCATCTGGCTTCCTCTGTGTCTGGGTGACAACTGCAGACTGACTCTTTCTCTTCCCAGAATTCTCCTGCTCTTTTTGCCCCACCTCTACTTTCTCCCTGGTTGCCCCCCTATATTTCCTACCTGGCTACCAGCCAATCAGCATTTTATTAAACAAGTACGAGAAACAAATCTTTACAGGGTAAAACCATTGTCCCACAGCATATGATCACCTCATTAGATGCTGAAAAAGTATTTGACAAAATCCAACACCCCTTCATAATAAAGGTCTTGGAAATATCAGGAATACAAGGAATATATATAAACATAATAAAAGCAATATACAGTCAATTGACTGACAACATCAAATTAAATGGAGAGAAATTCAAAGCGATTCCACTAAAATCAGGAACAGGACAAGGCTGTCCACTCCCTCCATATCCATTCAACATAATACTTGAAGTTCTAGCTAAAGCAATAAGACAGCAAAAGGAGATCTAGAGGATACAAATTGGAAAGGAATATATCAAACTTTTGCTATTTGCAGATGATAAGACAGTATACATAAGAGACCCCAAAAATCCAATGAGGGAACTCCTATAGCTGATTAACACCTTCAGTAATGTGGAAGGATATAAGATCAAATCAAAAAATCAGTAGCTCTCGTTTATATAAATGATAAAGTAGCTGAGAAAGAAATCAGAAAACATCACTATTTATGATAGCCACAAACAACATAAAATTTCTTGTTGTAACACTAAACAAAGAACTGAAAGACCTGTTCTATAAGAACTTTAAGTCTTTGGAGAAAGAAATTGGAGAAGATATCAGAAATGGAAAGATCTCACATGTTCTTGGATAGGTAGGATTAACATAATAAAACTGGCAATCCTACCAAAAGCAATCTACAGATTCAATGCAACCCCATCAAAATCCCAACACAATTCTTCACAGATCCCAAAAGAACAATAATCAACTTCATACAGAAAAACAAAACAATCCTGTACAATAAAGGAACTTCTGGAGGCAGTATCATCCCTGACATCAAGCCATATTATACAATGTCAGTAATGAAAACAGCTTGGTGTTGGCATAAAAACAGACAGGTGAACCAATGGGATCAAATCAAAGACCCTGATATTAATCCATACACCAATGAACATCTAATTTTTTAAAAAGAAGCTAAATTAAACAATGAAAACAAGAAAGCATCTCCAACAAATGGTGCTGGCATAACTGGATGTCAACATGAAGAAGAATGTGAATAAATCCATATCTATCCCTATACACAAAACTGTATCCAAATGGATCAAAGACCTCAATATAAACCACACTAAACTTAATAGGAAAGAAAGTTGGAAGTAGCCTTGAATGCATGGGCATAGGAGACCACTTCCTAAATATAGTACCAGTAGCACAGACACTGAGAGCAACAATAAATAAACGGGACCTTGTGAAACTGAGAAGCTTCTGTAAGGCAAAGGACGTGGTCAATAAGCCAAAACAGCAACCTCATGAATGGGGAAATATCTTCACCAAATCATATTCTTAATCACTACTCTTCATTCTTCCTAGAATTTCCTTGTCAAACTCCTCATTTCCCCAAGCACTCTTAAGCACCCTTTAAAACCACTCCTTATGCTTTGCATCTGTGTCCATCTTAGTTAATTTCCACAACATTTCAGTACTCTCCACTGGGGGGGATGAGAGGGAGTCATTTGATGGTCTCATCAATGGTATAGGCTGTAGGTGTGTTCTTATTTTATGCCTCACAACATAGCAGAAATCAAGGATTGTGGCATATTCATGTCATGTTTGTAAAATGACAAGCGAGTGAATGAATAACCTGTTTCCTTTGAGATATAATGTTACCAAGATTAGAAATAGTTACTATTGAAAATACACAGATAAACAATGCAAGTCTGCTAAAATACATGATAGGCAGAAGGTACTAAAAATACTTCTTTACATTCAACACATTCAATTTTTATTCAAATTTGTTTTTCATTTTTTCGGTCTTTTGTTTAAATTTAATCACATTAAATTTTCACTGAAAAAAGACACTATTAGATGATAACACCTATTTTCTGAAAATTATCATCTAGTATATTTCTGTAGAAATTATGACTTATATTACCTAATAGAAACATACTTTGAGTAGAGTGCTTTCACATTAATGTTAAATTTAAATTGTTTCACGCAGAACTGTGGCAAGCAATAATACCACAGTGTTTCTTTAATGTATTACCACATTCCATTCCTACTCCGATTTCACAAGGTAACTGACAAATATGTAAACAAAGGGAATATTTAGAATGATTTTGCATTAAAATGTCAGAACATTTATATTTTGTAATAAGGACAATGAGATTAAGCAATAATAAAAATATATGAGGTATTAAAACTAGGATATAGGTTCAGAGGAATAAAAAAGATAAAGGGATGTGGAATCCACACACTATAGTATAGAGTATTACTATAAAAATAAATAGGAGATAAAAATACCTGTGGATATAAAATCAATGATATTAAATAGACTTACCATGTGACCTTCAAGGATGTAATTAACTCTCACGCAGATTATTGTTTCCTATATAAATGTATTACGTGTATATGTAACTTACAAAGAAAATGTTCACACACTAATACACACATATGTATTTAACATGCTAGACACCCTGTTAAGAAACATATTTTAACACAATTTCACATCATCCAAGTTTGCTTATCAGCACATGTAGGACAAGATTCCCCACCCTTAACTCCATAACCACTTTTTAGTGCTTCTAATTTTTTCAAGACACTTTTATCCTTCCAATATACCTTATAATTTACTCACAGATGTTCTTGATTGTTCCAAGGGCTTCAAATTAGATCAATGTTCAACTGATACTGGTTGAATAATTGTATGACACCACTTTCACTTATATTTTAGTCTGTACTCTTACTCTATAACCATTGCCTAACATCCTTAAAACGGAGGGAAAGAAAACAACACACACACTTACATAAATATATGCATATGTGTGTGTATTAGTGCATTGATATATATTGATGTATATGTATATACACACTTACAAATGTTACACATATATGTGTGTTATCTATGTATCATATTGTGCACACAGAAATTATCTATCTTATTAAAAGATTATATTTTAAGATATTTAGTTAATTGCTTCAAATAACCTAAATAAGATGAAGAAAATTTACCTTTTATATTTTTAAAGAAAATAAGGTTTTAACTGTAGTAGAAGAAGTTGCACCCACAGGTATTTGTAGTGTCCTAATGAGATCACTCCTTCCTTCTTATGTACATAATTGTAACTGTCAGATATAAAGGACAGGACAAGGCCTCACAGCAACTCCATCTGAGAGCCTTATTGAAATTGATATCCATTTACTTGCAGGAATTACATTAACTATATTATAAAAGGGATCACAGAATTATGTTCAGAATTATTTCCAACTGCTTACTCTTAATTGGTTCTACATTATAAATGGAAAATAAAGAGGACAGAAATACCATCCAACACTTTACCAATTAGACTATATACTACCAAGGAGAATTAAAACCACTCATTTCTTTTATTTTTTTAATCCATTATAAGTACTATTACCATTCATGCATTTAAAACCAGAAATCAGCCCAACAATTGCTTTTTAAAAAAATAGTTTATTCTCTCAGAGAATACATCCTGACCAAAGTTTCTTCTCTCTCTACTCCTCCCAGCCCAGCCTCACGTTCCTCTGCCTCATCCACTCCCCCTCAGTTTCCTTCAGAAAACAACAGGCCTCTAAGAGGGCAAACAGGAAAAAACAAAATACAATAAGACAAGATGAGAGCCCTCATGTTGAAGTTGAACAGAACAACCCAGTAGGAGGAAAAGAGTCTGAAGAGCAAGCAAAAGAGCCAGAGACACGCCTGTTTTCTACAAGGGCCAACAATTCTTTATATTTAAAAAACAGAAAGAATATCATTTGAAACTCTTTTTTGCATATCAAAAGTACTAAGTAAGTTCTTGCTATAAAAGTATAAATTCTTAAATGTTTGGGAAAATACCTGCTTCCCCAACATGTCTTGTATTCTGTGGTAAATGTCTGGTAGGGCGTCATCTTTTGAAATGAAATATATAACCAAAGAACAAAGAAAATTATGGATTAAATATTTTAAATGAATTGCTGGATTTATCACATCCTAGCTCAAATTTCCCTGCCCTAATTGACATAGGATGAGCCCTTACACTCAGAAATCAGTACCACTCCATCCTGAGGTGCATATAAGATCCAAGAACTGCAGCCTCAGCATAAACACTATCAAGATCGTTGGTACTAGCAATTTTATTGGCATGGTTTGTTTTTACGACTCTGGCTCAAACACATAAGAACTTTTATGATGACAAATATTAAAGTATATTGTTTGTACATTGTGCTGTTCCTTATTTCAACTGAGGAGAAAACTAAAAGAGAAAGATTGAAACCTAGCAGAAGAAGTTTCAAATGGTTGTAAAGAAAGTCATTTCCTGAAACTCTTAACAGCGGTGTGCATTCAGCAGGTTTTAGAGAAGGGCTTTAAAGTTGACCGTGAAAACAATATCAATATTGGCTATTTCTTAGAGGGACAAGAAATTGTCTCTACTCAGAGATTACAATGACAAAGAAGGCCTGCTTTTTTGATAGAAGTTTCCCAATAGGAAATAAATGGAGACCATATTAATTTAATAATTATGATGAAATGTATACCTATATGTCAGAAAATCTATATGTAGGTGTTAGGGATTAAACCACAAGACATGCTTGGCAGATATTTTATCACTGAGATATGTCCCCAATCCTAAAGCCAAATTTTAAGAAAATGAAATAATAAACACCAGGCAAAAAGAACTAAATTTTTCATTATTAATAAATTCAGATACATAAAGTTGAATTTAGAAATCCCTGTGTACGTGCTGAATCTAGTGGCTCATGTTTGTAATTTCATAACTTAAGAGGTAGAGGCAAGAAAATTGCCAATATTTTTGAAGCTACCCGGGCTACACATTGAGATACTGTCTTAAAAAAAAACCACTACCCCTTAAAGATAAATCATTTAAAGTTGTGTAAGAACATATACATACATACATACATACATACATACATATGCATATTACTTTTAATATGGCACCAAAGTATATAGAATAGTGTCATATGAGTAAAATGGGAAACGTGTACGGAAAAGACGACTATTTATGGGATTTTTGAAATCTTTTACAAATAAGAAAAATTCCTCAGGTTAAATCAAACCAGGGGCTATGTCTCAAGCATTTTCTTTTCATGGCATGCATATGATCAATAAATACATATACTACATTGTGCTGGCTAGTTTTAGGTCAACTTAACACAAACTAGAGTTATCTGAAAGGATAGATTCTCTATTGAGAAAATACCTCCTTAAGATCCAGCTGTAAAGCATTCTCTTAATTCATGATTGATTGGGGAGGGCCCAGCTGATTGTGGGCGGTGGTCCTGGGTTCTTTAGAAAGCAGACTGACCAAGCCGTGGAAAACAAGCCAGTAAGCAGCGCTACAGAGGAGAAAGGTCACTCCTCTGTGGCCTCTGCAGCAGCTCCAGCTCCCAGGCCCCTGCCCTGTCTGAGGTCCTGTCCTGACTCCTTCAGTGATGAACAGCGATATGGAAGGATAAGCCAAATAAACCCTTCCCTCCCCAGCTTGGCTTTTTGCTCATTGTGTTTCATTGCAGCAATAGAAACCCCAACTAAGACAACTATGTTATTATTTTGTCTGAAATATATCAAGAGGTTGGTCCTAGAACCCTAGAAAACTACCTGGGACTAGCATAGAATGGATCTTAGAAGAGATGTTTCTGTTGTCATCTTACTAGACCAGTATAATTCCTAACGTCGCTCTAAAACTCATTTTAACCACAGATAAGTGTTACTCTCACACTTAATCAAAAAAGCCTTTCTTCAAAGCCATTGTAGAACACTACAGAAAAGCACAAATGGACACACTGCAGATATCAACAGGTCATGGGAAATCTATTGCCAAAGAACACCTACAATACAACCCCTACACCTAAAGCTCAGGAAGAATTTTCCAATCTCATTTTTTCCAGTGAATTTCTATTGCTTAGATCAGTAACACATTGTACTGCATAAACATACATTGGCTGACTATGAACAAGCCTGTACGTTATCAGGTAAGCCGAGTTTGTATCATTCGCTTTGAGGCTACCCAATCTCCTTGTAATAGTAAGGCAAAGGTCTTGGGAAAGTTCATCGTTTATAAGAAAAAGATGCTCTTGGACTTTGGCGTATGCTGTTGTGAAACCAGACTGCAAGTTTGTCTTTAGTGCATCTTCTGACAGTCAAACCTCTGGAGAGGCACCTACCACGGTGTCTCCAAGTCAGAATATAGAGGCAGAAAATGGCAACAGAGATCATGTGTTACTTTTGAGGAATTGCAAGAGATATTGCCAGTCATCTTGCATCACTTCCGGAGGGGAAAGCCATTCACTATGTCATAAAAACCATCTTATCTAGGGAGATCCCGTTGTTAAGGAAATAAACCATGGTCCAATAGCCAGCAGGGATCTGTTAGGGGTATGATGAGCCATTTTAGAAGCAGATTCTGCAGCCCCCAACAAACTTGTACATGACTACAACTGTGGAGGATACCTAGTCACAGGCTCTCAGGTTAGATGCTGCTGTCGCCCGATCACCAGACACTGTGATACTTTGGGAATGCCATGACATATCAACAGTGAGTCATATGTGCGCTGTGCTCATTTCTCAAGTTTCAAAATGTCTTCCAAAGTGAGAAATGATATGTCACTATGGTGTCTTCTCTAGAATTTGGCTCACTGGACCTTCAAATATGACCCTAAGTCTGCAAATCATTTTTCAGAGAGCCTACATTATTATAGCTAAGAAACAAAAGACCACAGTCTCTTCAGAATCTGATAATTTTGCTTTCTACTCTCGGGCACAATGATGTCCCATGAAAGTGCAAACTGGACTACCTTCTCTATGGACCAAAGAGAAAAATCATAAATGAAAAACAAAATTAGATTCTTGAAATGGGGAAAGAAGGATTATACCGCATTCTGGAGGAAAAGCTGCAAGCATGCATATAAAGCTCTTAGCATAATGGCTGATCCACGGTTATTGCTAAATAAATATTGTTTGCTATTATTGACTTTTATTTTACTTGTCTCCTTTTTCTATGTGAACAAGCTTTTAATTTACTAAAATAGATTAGTGGAAACAGCATATTATATAAACTCCTAACCCTCTACAATAGCCGATGATTTATAGGAAAGAAGTGTTTTCTAAAACCTGTTATCATAAAAGGAGAATGAATTTTTTAACACATGCATATTCAGAAAAAATGAGGCTGAAAATTAACCAAAGGCTATGTTATCTAAATTATAATAGGAGATTGTCATCTTAACATTCTGAAAACTAGAAAAGGATGAGCCATAGACTTAAAAATGTATAAGAAAGTAGAAGCAGCAAGAGATTGACTGGAATGTCATTATCTTATTGCCTTTCAGAACTCAAAATGTATTGTTTCTCATATAAAGCAAAGCCCTGAAAACTATTTGGCAGTGAGGTTATTATTTCACATATAATTACATCTCATACGGAGGTGCATTGGCAGACATGTGGTGGCTAAATCGTCCATTTTCAACTGGATAAAGAAATACAGTTCTTTTTTTTTTTTTTTCACTTACATCAGTCAAGAAGATAGCCGCCCACAGGAAGAGATAAAGACTTATTTGACACTAGATCTATAACCAATGATTTTAGTTATCACTTGAAATTAGTGAGAATCTTGAAAGAGGCTTAAGACTTTTGAAGAGCAATTTGGTGCCACGGTGAAACAGCAGATGAAATAAAAAGGTAAAAAAAATGAGAAAAGAAAATGCTATTTTTATTCTGAGACTGTGTTTGGATTAAGGGATTTCTAAAATAAGATTTCTCGTAGACAGATAACTTCTAAAAGCATGCATGCATTAATCTACCATTTTTTGACAATAAGTTAAGCATTTGATTAAATTATCTTCTCTATAAAACAATTAGGCAAATCCTGAGTCAATGACTATACTAACCATTATCCAGTGTTCACAGCTAAGGACACTGTTTATAAAATCCAGATATTAACTTTCAGCCTGAAAAGCTGCCATTCTGAATATTTATTAAATCATCTGAAGTATTCTGCTCATTATTATTTTAGATAAAGTGGTCTGTGGTTATCTATAATACAACATCAAATATCTATAAGCATGAAACATGGAAAATGCTATAATCTCAATTCCTTTCAGGGAAAACCTAACTGTATGTAAGAAATAAATTGCGTCAACCAAGTTATGCAGGTCAGTGTTCCTAAGGAATGTTCAATTACTATAGATGTGTCTGTCCCAGGGGTATGTGGCTGAAGGTCACATTCAGAGCTTCTTACTCCTGTATGCTTAAGAACTACCTTCACTTAAATGCTCCTAGCAACAAGAATGATCTGAGTACATGGCTACTTGGCGAAGTTGTCAAGCCTGCTGCTAGCAAATTCACAAAAGCCTTGAGACACTTTTGTTAATATGAAGAGAGAGAGAGAGTTGTGGCTACCAACTAAATCTCAGAATGCACTTTTTTGCTCAGAGGTGCACTTCTTTTGCTTGGCTTTTTTACAAAGATGAGCATCACATTTTAAAGATATATTTTAATTAAATATAATTGCATCATGTCCCCCCTTCTCTTTTCTCCCTCCCATGCAACCCTACTCCTTCTCAAATGACTGTCCCATTTCTTCTTTATTATTGCTAATAAGCAAACTTGTCAAGGAAAATGGAAACCAAGGAAAACCCAAGGGGAAAGTGAAAACAGGAACAACAAAAATAGCAAGAGAGAAAATGCTTTCCTTGATGACAAAGACAAGAAAGTCTGGTCATCATCTCTCCACACTTGAGCATGCAGTCTTCCTGGATGCACATTTCCTGGAAGAACATGAGCACCTCTGTGTTTGCATCTGTTGCACTAAAGCTGTAACTGGGATCAGAAACACATTCCAATACTGCAAAGTTATTTTGGCCTTGGTTTGCAATCAGAGGTTTAGACCCAAACTTATAAAAATTACTAACAGTTTTGGATAGCATGAACGTGTTCTTTTAAGATCACACAACACATGTCTTACCGCTGAACGTCACACATCCCTGCTCACCAAGTGTTTTCTTTATCACCTGTATCCTAAGTAGTTCAGAGCATCTTCAGTTTCCACCCTTCTGCCTGGCCACTTTCTACTCTGCGCTAAGTCCTTCAGTTCTTTGGTGAAGAATATTGAGATTATATGGTTAGAGGTCTCTTTTTGTGATTCCTTTTGTGTTAATTAATCTTCCTATTATTGTGATAAAATGTCCTAGTGGAAGCACCTGAAAGGAGAATGGGTTTATTTGGACTCACGGTTTGAGCTGACCGTCCATCATGTCAGGGAAGTCAGAGCAGCAGCCACTTTGGAGCAGAAGCAAAGCACCATGAATGTTTCTTGTCATCTCACTTTCTCCTATTCATATAGCCCACGGGAAGCTGCTACTCCCAATGAACAGCTCTTCACACCTCAATTTAATCAAGTAATCCCCAACAGCATGGCCAGAGGCCTTTCGCTGAGTTAACAACTGGCATTGACTCTAGAAAATTTTTCTGGGCTCAAGAGGATCTGGGTGGGTGGGGGGTGTTGTTTAGGATCAGAACTGTTCTATTTAGCAGCATTTTTCCTTTCCTCTATACCTAACGTTTCTCTCAGAAAACGCCAGGGAGCTCCACTTCTGGCACACTTCCTTGACCTCTTCATGTGCAGTTTTTCAAACATAGCCATTCCTTGTAAGCATTTGCTAAGCATTTAACAGAGTGGAGGGCCAAATTCAAATAGAAGGATGAAAGTTGAGGATTTAGCTTTATGTCTAATGCGGTTTGCTTCACCTCTTATAGTAAGGATAACCATTGTGTTTTTATGCCTGTTTCCTCATCTGAAAAATGGAATCAAAGCAGTAATAAGCTACATATCTCTTAAAATATTATTAACTGCATTGGCAGGGATAAATATATGAACGTGTTTTGAAAACTGCAATTTTTCTAGAAGTTTTTGTTCACATTTGTGGCATCTAGCTTGCACACTGCAAATAAAGCTGGTTTAAAGATTAAATGTGCATTTTGTGAGAAATTCAGCTTTATAAACACATAGAGACACAGGGAGAGGAACAGAGAGATAAATCAATAGAATCCTATATATTTTTGTACATATGTGTATGTATGTATATGCTATATATTTCATTTTTTATTATACTATATGATTCATTAAAGGTTTTTTAACATGCTTTGAAGATTACAAATAAAAATAAGAAGTAAAACAGAATTGAATAGACTATTTATAATTAGGACCTAACAATCTGCCTAAAAGCTGCCTCTGTGAATTTGATTAAACATTCTCCAGGAATAAATCCTAACCACTACTGCACCCTCAAACTCCAAATTTATTCTCAGAAAAAGCAAACAATGAGGTATTTTTGAAACAGAAGCCATTGCAGAAAAGTATGAGTTATGACAAACACATTAGGATAGCTCTCGAGCTGGTGAAAGGAATCTATTTTATTCTTCATCCTGCCGAAACACCTTTAGTAACAGAGGCATGCTACCTCCCAGATGACATTTATCAGCCTCTCATTTTCTTTCTTTTAATTTTCCCCTCCTGTGTAGTGCTAGGTGCCTGAGAAGGACGAAGCTGGAACACTAAAGGCCCCATCATCGTGTTTAACTGGGTCTCTAGGATCAAAGGAAAGTTAGGGGTGGTGCCCATCCACAATTAATCACAGATAGTGATGTCTTTATTGGCCACTGACCTTGCAGTGAGTTATATGAGTAATAAGAAGGTTCTCTGTTACCCCAATCCCTGTATTCTTGGAGGAGGGCATAAATCACTTCAGCCTCATGAATTTCTCATATCTACAAAGCAGACTTCCAAATTTCCCACAGAGGATGCAGGGGAACCGCTTATTTTTCCAGTATTTCAAAAATAATTTTTCAGCTTGTTCAGATGTCACACAAGGAGGCCAATGATTGAGATGATCTGGCTGAGAGTGACCCGAGGATCCAAGGTGGATGTCAGCAAGGAGCCAGGGGAGCGGCGGATAGCTTCCATCATCCAGTTTTGAGGTTGTTTGCACTACTTCTTCCCTAACCTTATGCTTGAAGCAACAATCATGGTAGATTGCCTTATTCTGTTCCATTAAGAACTGAAGCATGCAATAAATCAAATTCCATAGTGACATATCTTGCTGTGGTGGCATGACAAGTTGCTTCTTAGCTGAAATTCCAGTGAAGAATATCTGGATTTTGCAAATATAGTTCTCTATATTTCCTCTTGACTGAAACTTAAAATTTAAGCATTACATGAAACCAAAAACCAAAATTAATGAAATAGAAATGACAAAGGGGTGGCCTCCTTTAGAAATATCAAAAACAGCTTGACACAATTTTGAAATAATCATATATGAGCTTATGAGGAAAAAAGTAGTAAATTTACTGTACCATCCTTTTAAAATATATTTTATTATCTTTTTGAGAATTTCATAAATGCATTTTTATCCTGTTGTCCCCTCTCCACCTGCTAACTTCTTCCAGATCCAACTACCACCTCCCAAGTCACTTTCCAGCTTCATAACCTCTTTCTTGTTGAATTTTTTTAAACCCACTGAGTCCTTTTTGTGCAGTTCACATATGTAAATGGATGGGACTATCTACTGGAGCATGATTGACTTACTGGTGGCCACAGCTTTAAAAACTCTTTCTTTCTCTCCCTTCGCAGCCATCAACTGTCTAATATCTCCTTAATGAGGGGTCTATATACTAGAATGTTAACTGTAAGCTTCTTTTTAAATAACAGCTATTTTTAAATGTAAACATCTAAAACTAATATATAAAAATATGCTTTGGCATATCATCCACATAGTATTCCCTTAAGAGTAATGACTGTGGTTCTAGTCTGTTAAGATGAGGGGGGAAAAAATCTATGTTAGCAAGGACAATCTGTGACAAAACTATTAAACAAATGTCAAATTTCAAGCTAACAATGAAGGAGTCTGGTCTCATTAAAAGTATGAGATGCACAGCTGAGAGATATGGTATTAAAATATTTAGTGATTAAAGAGTCATTCTTTCAATATTTATTCTACTCGATTGCCATTTTGACACAGAGAGAAGCACAATAATGCCAGAATGTCATTTTTGCCCTAAAGAGTTCAGTTGCCAGTGGTCAAAATACAGCAAACCTGTGCTGCAGCCAGGAACAAAAAGAGTGAAGAGAAGTTTGTGAAAACTGGAATAGACCAGGTTTCAGTAACTTTGAACTTAGTTATTTGTTTCAATGATCATACAGATTTTAAAATCCTAGAATTTGGAAGGTAGAAGCAGGAGGCTCAACAGTTAAAGGCCACCCTCAGCTACCCAGTAATTTTAAGACCAGCCTATGCTATCTGCTGCTCTTCTCAAAAAGTCTAACAATAGCAGCAATAATAGTAATATTATTCAGTTTTCATAAAAAATAAGCATCTGGCCTTGCCCTTAGAGAAGAGTGGTAATCTGATATGTAAAACCTGGAAGATAGGACAAGTCATAATGACAGCAGAAACAAAGTCACAAAATGCATCAGAAGTAATGCTGATATCTGCTATCTAATGTCCACTTGAGGAATGCTAACACTACTTTATGTATTTGTATGTTTTAGCTCCCTTTATTCTCCCTAAAGCCCCAAATGTGAAACTATCAATGTTAAACCTATACGAAAGCCAAGTCTTAAATCAAAGGCTCATAATAACTTGGCGAAGTGAGCATTGATTTGGTATTTACACTGAGTCTGGTTCATACCTGCGATGTTTTCTGCGGGTCGTAGTGTGGGCCAATTTGGTTTTGAAAGGACAGAAATATAGATAGAAACATTACATGTTATTGTTGGTGTTAGACAACAAAAAGCTAGTAGTTATTTTTGAGCTGAGAAATCACTAATGTGATGTTTTAGAAAACCATCTAATGTCCACAAACAAAATAGATTTTGAAAATAAGCACTGTAACCAAAGGGGCTAGATATGAACTGATTGCAAAAATCTAAGATTTAGGAATATGAAAGAATTGATTTGAAGAAATATGTTAATGAATAGTTTAACATTCCTTTCTAATTTTAAATGATATTCACTTCGCATCCACTGTTGGGCCCTCTAAATTTGACAAGATGACAAGATAATCAATCAAATAGTGTATTTAGTAGATTTTTTTAGTGAACAAAGTTGCTTCTTCAGAGTAAATTACGAACCTGTGGAGATTATTACTTAATTGCATAAAGGTAATAATGGTACAGCTGTGCTTGCCTAGTGGCCTCAAGGAATTAACATTCCTTTGAAGAATTAACTAATATGTGTGCAAAAATATCAGCGCTTATTAACACATACTCTCTGTGTATTTCTTTCAATCTTTTGAAGACTTGCATTAAAAAAAACTCGACATAGGTGATTCATTCACACAACCAATCAAAACCAGAAAATATATTTTAAGTAAAATATGTGTTATATCTTGTCTTCATTTTTAAGATGAAGATTTTAGTCATAGTTCCTAAATCCATGTTCTTGCAATACATCTCTTGTCACCAAATAAAGCTTCCAGTACCAGGAACAGGTTACATCTAATTGAGTTCTTGGCCAAAGTTCATTTCATGGGAATCCCCCCAAACAACTCAGGGTATTGCCAAAGCTATTGATACGTCTCCAAGAACTGTTGGTAAAACCCTATTGCTAAAGACATGACCTACACAATTCATTGATAATGGAGAAGTCAAGCACGTACCTACATAGAGCCTTCACCCCTACAGACCCATGGTACTGGACAGTGCTCTGCATGCTACCAAAAGAAAAGAATAAACACCAACCCAGCTGCAAACCCTTTGATCTACAATAATGACCTGCCTGCAAGACACACTAGTGCAATAGTAGCACAAATCTTATGTGGATAGCCAACAAATATCTGATATTAGTTAAGGTTCACTCTTTGAGATGGAACCCTTATCCAAAGCTACTTGCATGATCAATAACCTGAAACTAGATAGTCCAGGAACCTATGCAAAAACCAAATACTACTGTTCCAATAAAGGAATGTAGCAATAAAATGACACTCAATGACATTCTGCTATACTCATAGGTCTGTCCATTGCTCAGTAATCATCAGAAAAGGCTCCTCCTGTAGTAGATGAAAACAAATACCCACATCTGTATATTATACAGAGAATAAGAGACCTTGGAACACTCAGCCCCCAAAGGAATGTTAATCAAATCCCAATGTTAAGTCAGGACTTTTTGTTTGTTTTGTTTTCTTTTCTTTTGGATTGGTTTGTTTTCCTGTTTTTACTTTACAGGTCCTTTAGCACATAATATGTGATGTGGGTTTTTCCTCTTTATGTTGTGATTACCATTGATAAATAAAGGAACTGCCTTGGGCCTATAGCAGAGCTATAGGGGAACAGAGCTAGGCAGGGAAAGCTAAGATGAATGCTGGGAGAGAGAAGGCAGGATCAGAGAGAAGCCATACAGCCCAGCAGGAGCCAGATGACCTTTCGCCAGTAAGCCACAGCCACGTGGCTATACACAGATTACTAGAAATGGGTTAAATTAATATGTAAGAGTGAGCCAATAAGAAGCTAGAGCTAATGGGCTAAGCAGAGATTTAATTAATACAATATCTGTGTGGTTATTTCGGGGTTGAGTGGCAGGGAACAAACTAGCAGCCTCCTTACTACAAATATGTTTTCTAGTTGTGGATTTTTACTGAATGCTTTAAATTGAGTTTATTTATTGATTTTACTTCTGGACTGTAGTTTCACCTCCTTCTCCTCCAATTTTCCACCCACCCCCACTCACCCTTCTAATCCACTCCTCCTCTGTTTCTGTTCCAAAATTGACAAGCCTCCCATGGGTATTCACAAAGTATGACATACCAAGTTCCATAGAACTCCACTCCTTCCCTTTTATTAAGACTGGGTAAGGCAACCCAGTATGAGGAATAGGTTCCCAAAAGCCAGAAAAGAGTTAGAGACAATCCCCGCTCCCACTTTAGGAGTGTCACGAGTAGACCAAGCTACCCAGCTGTCACATATATGTAGAGGGCCTTTGTCTGTTCCCGACAGGCTCTCTGGTTATTGGTTCAGACTCTCTGAGTTCCTGTGAGCCCAGGTTAGCTATTTCTGTGAGCTTTCTCATGATATCTTTGATCCCTCTGTCTCCTATAATCCTTCCTCCTTCTCTTCAGCAGGATTCCCAAAACTCTGCCTAAATCACAGTCAAATATTATGGGCTTCTTCGATATGTGAGCATGTGTGTCTCTGCATCTAAATGCATTTCTTGTGCTTTTTCTTTGGCTCTTTTTCTTATTTGGTTGTTTTATCATATTCTTATTTGTTTTATTTTTATATTTTTTATTTTGTTTTTATTCCTTAGATGCCTGTTTCTTTTCTAAGAAGCAACAGAAAAAAGAGTGTGGATCCAGTTGGAGGGGATGGGAGGTGCTAGGAGGGGTGGGGGAAAGGAAACCATAACCAGAATATATTCTGTGAAAGAAGTCAATTTTCAATAAAATAAAAAAATAAAACATCTCCCAACTTGAAAGCTTGTATGGAAGTTACCATGTAACTCTTTTTGCACACTGTGAACAAAAGGAGCAGACATCATTGGTGTGTGTTCAGTGCCATCTGTGTTATTAGCCAGGAAAAGCAGACCTTTAAAGCAATGCAAGAGAAAACTATGCAAATGGAAGCTGAAGCTGTCACAATGGAACCGCTACATTTCACAAAGATCAAATTCCAGTACACCAAAAACGCTTCGTGGTCTGACTAGAATTTCTCACCTCATTAGGTGTGAAAAACATAAATTGAGCACTGGTATTTTTTTTCTTCAAAATTTTGTCCATGATAAGAACAGTTGGGGAAATGAGGCTCGCTGTAGCCTTTCGGTCTGGTATTTGCAGACGTGAGAATAGTGATTGAAAGCTGAACCCTTTATAGATTCTAGGCACTTGTTCAGTGATTGTTTTTGAATCTTCAAGTCATTTGCTAAATAATGAATTCATTCTCACATTTCCACTTCTTTCTGGAACACAGAATTAGCACTCTTCTAAAAGAGCATGAGAGGATGTTGAGATTCAAAATACCTGGTCAAGGACAGATTACAAAACTCCTCATTCCACAGCATATGATTTCTGAGTTAAACAGTCTAACTCTACATAAAGCATTTATTTTAAAGGTTAGCTTTTTATTTTCAAGATTTTAATATAGTTACATCATTTCACCCTTCTGTTTCCTCCCTCCACACTCTCCTGTGTGTTCCTCTTGCTCTCTCTTTCAAATTCAGGGCCTCTTTTCCCACTAACTGTTACATGCATGTCTTAATCACTTCCGTCTATAAGTTTCACTAACACCTGTCTGGTAGGTGGGATTTAGCACTGTATGCATGTTAATACATCCAATCTCTAAAGCTTGAAAGCTCTGACTCATTGGCCATCGTGTTAAAGCACAAATTTAAAATGTTTAAGTACTTAATCTGTACCGTGCAATGAGATTTATATTACAAGCTAAAAATGAAGAGCGCTGAAGATAGCATCTAAAACAAGACTGCCCAGCCTAAGTGTAGCTGTAATTTCAAACTTTCCCTATTACACAGTCTCCCCCAGCATCTGTAAATAGAGTCGCTTAAATGCATGTATCTCAAAGTCCAATGTCCAGAAGAAAATATCCAATTTTTATCATGCCCCTAAAGTTGCCCATTGTTTAAAATAATCTTGAAGAACATACACTATTTTTTAAATTTAATTCCAACACTTCTCCTTTCTTATAAGAACAGTGGAGACCACAGAATGCACACCCACACTTGATACTTAAGCATTGTACATTCCCATGACAACTTGCACATATTTGCTGCAAAAAGTGAAACATGGTTCAAAAGCGAGTAATACAAAAGGTCATTTCATCTTCCAATACCCAAAATATTTCTACACCATACTCCCCACCCTCGAAAGTAAAGGACTTTGAAGATTGAAATAATGAAGGGTAATTATGATGGAGCTTAATGAAGCTGGGAAATCAGGTATTTTATATTAGTGAGTGCGTTATAATTAACTCTGGCAAATGATACAAAAAGGAGGACTTTATCCTCCACTATTCTAG
>PVIU01006226.1:0-104228 GCA_004026605.1 Ondatra zibethicus | reverse complement strand
ACACACACACACACACACACACACACACACACACACACACACAGAGAGAGAACTGCACACAACCCTCTCTCACAAACAACTTCAAGCTTAAGTGCCGCCACTCTCCCAGTTTTACCCTATGCCAGTGGTTCACAACCTTTTAGACCATTGGAAAACACAGATACTCACAGTAACAGTAGCCAAATTACAGTATGAAGTAGTAAAGAAATAATAGCTTTTATTTTGAGTCCTCTCAAACTTGAACTGTATTAAAGGGTCACAGCATCAGGAAGGTTGAGACCTATTGCCCTATACCCTTCTATTCTCCTCCTTAGCATGCGCCTCCCTCCATCAAGCTATATATTCAATGTTTACAACTCAGGGTGCTGGGTTTCATTGTGTTTGCTGCTTATGTCTCTTCACAAGAATGTTAGAGGTCAGAAAACTGGGGAATGGTGTCAGTCTTATTAAACTCTGTATTCCTAGAATGTAGAATGTTGCTTGGTACATAACTCTTGCACAAATTGGGGACCTGCCTTCAAAATATGATGTTTCTTACAGAAAAATTAGAATTAGTAAGAGAGCAAAGAAAACCAAAGTTACCTGTAACAATCTTATGTAAAGTTTGGCAAGCTCAGAATTTTATTTTATTTTAGTTTTTCTTTTTTAATTTATTTTTTATTGTTTTATAAATAATACCATTCAAAATTTCCACTTCCTCGCCTCCTCCCGTTTCCCTCCCACGCTCACCCACTCAACCTTCCCTCTCCCGCTCCAGTCCTAAGAGAGGGCAGGGTACCTGCCCTGTGGGAAGTCCAAGGCCCTCCCACCTCCATCCAGGCTTAGGAAGGTATGCATCCAAATAGACTAGGATCCCAAAACGCCAGTACATGCAGTAGAGACAAATCCCAGTACCATTATCATTGGCTTCTCAGTCTGCCCCAATTGTCAGCCACATTCAGAGGGTCCAGTTTGATCCCATGCTCTTTAAGTCCCAGTCCAGCTGGCTTTGGTGAGCTCCATTAGATCAGGCACACTGTCTCAGTGGGTGGACCAACCCCTCATGGTCCTGACTTCCTTGCTCATCTTCTCCCTCCTTCTGCTTTCAACTGGACCTTGGGAGCTCAGCCCAGTGCTCGGATGTAGATCTCTGTCCCTATCTCCATCTGTCGCCAGACGAAGGTTCTATGGTGATATTCAAGATAGTCATCAGTCTATCTATCTACAGGACAAGGCCAGTTCAGGCACCCTCTCCTCCACTGCCCAGGGTCCTAGCTGGGAACATCCCCATGGACACCTGGGAAGCCCTCTAGAGCCAAGCCTCTTGACAACCCCAAAATGACTCCCTTAATTAAGATATCTTCTTCCCTGCTCCCATATCCGTCCTTCCTCCATCTCAACCATCCCACTCCCCCAAGCTCTCCCCAAACTTCCCCTTCTCACTTCTCTCTCCCCCTCTTCCCTTCCCCCCACCCCACCTCACCCCACCCCCATGCTCCCAACTTTTGCCTGGTGATCTTGTCTGCTACTAATTTCCAGGAGGATCTATATATGTTTTTCTTTGGGTTCACCTTATTACTTAGCTTTTCTAGGATCGCGAACTCTAGGCTCAATGTTTTTTGTTTATGGCTAGAATCCACTAATGAGTGAGTACATACCATATTCGTATTTTGGGTCTGGGTTATCTCACTCAGGATAGTGTTTTCTATTTCCATCCATTTGCATGCAAAATTCAAGATGTCTTTTTTTTTTTTCCGCTGAGTAGTACTCTAATGTGTAGATGTGCCACACTTTCTTTATCCATTCTTCCATTGAGGGGCATCTAGGTTGTTCCCATGCTCTGGCTATTTAAAAAATGTTGCTATGAACATAGTTGAAGAAATGCCTTTGTAGTATGATTGGACATCTCTTGGGTATATTCCTAAGAGTGTTATTGCTGGATTCTGAGGTAGGTTGACTCCCAATTTTCTGAGAAACCACCACACTGATTTCCGAAGTGGTTGCACAAGTTTGCATTCCCATCAGCAATGGATGAGTGTTCCCCTTACTCCACATCCTCTCCTGCATAGGTTATCATTGGTGTTTTTTATTTTAGCCATTCTGACAGGTGTAAGATGGTATCTCAAAGTTGTTTTGATTTGTATTTCCCTGATAGTTAAGGAAGTTGAATATGACCTTAAGTATCTTCTGGCCATTTGAAATTCTTCTGTTGAGAATTCTCTGTTCAGTTCAGTACCCCATTTTTTAATTGGGTTATTTAGAATTTTAATGTCTAGTTTCTTGACATTCTTTATATATATTTTGGAGATGAGACCTTTGTCTGATGTGGGGTTGGTGAAGATCTTCTCCCACTCAGTTGGTTGCCTTTTTGTCTTAATGACTCTGTCCTTTGCTTTACTGAAGGTTCTCAGTTTCAGGAAGTCCCATTTATTAAATGTTGCTCTTATTGTCTGTGCTACTGGGGTTATATGTAGGAAGTGGTCTCCTGGGCCCATGTATCGTAGGCTACTTCCCACTTTCTCTTCTATCAGGTTCAGTGTGGTCAGATTTATATTGAGGTCTTTAATCCATTTGGACTTGAGTTTTGTGCATGGTGATAAATATGGATCTATTTTCATTCTTCTACAGGTTGACAACCAGTTATGCCAGCCCCATTTGTTAGAGATGCTTTCTTTCTTCCATTGTATAATTTTAGCTTCTTTGTCAAAAATCAGGTGTTCATAGGTTTGCGGATTAATATCTGGGTCTTTAATTCAATTCCATTGGTCAACATCTCTGTTTTTATGCCAATACCAAGCTGTTTTCATTACTGTATCTCTGTAATAGAGTTTGAAGTCAGGGATGGTAATGCCTCCAGCAGTATTTTTATTGTATAGGATTGTTTTGGTTATCCTGGTTTTTTTTGTTTTTCCATATAAAGTTGATTATTGTTATCTCAAGGTCTGTGAAGAATTTTGTTGGGATTTTGATGGGGATTGCATTGAATCTATAGATTGCCTTTGGTAGAATTGCCATTTTTACTATGTTGATCCTACCAATCCAAGAGCATGGGAGATCCTTCCATTTTCTGGTATCCTCTTCAATTTCTTTCTTCAAAGCCTTAAAATTCTTGTCAAATAGATCTTTAACTTCCTTGGTTAGTGTTACCCCAAGATACTTTGTGCTATTTGTGGCTTTCGTGAGAAGTGATGTTTCTCTGATTTCCCCCTCAGCTTCTTTATTCTTTGTGTATAGGAGGGCTACTGATTTTTTTGAGTTGATCTTGTATCCTGCCACATCACTGAAGGTATTTATCAGCTGTAGGAGTTCTTTGGTAGAGTTTTTGGGATCACTTATGTATAGTATCATATCATCTGCAAATAACGAAAGTTTGACTTCTTCCTTTCCAATTTGAATCCCCTTGATCTCCTTATGTTGTCTTAGTGCTATTGCTAGAACTTCAAGCACTATATTGAAGAGATATGGAGAGAGTGGACAGCCTTGTCTTGTTCCTGATTTTAGTGGAATTGCTTTGAGTTTCTCTCCATTTAATTTGATGTTAGCTGTTGGCTTGCTGTATATTGCTTTTATTATATTTAGATATAATCCTTGTATCCTTAATCTCTCCAAGACCTTTATTGTAAAGGGGTGTTAAATTTTGTCAAATGCTTTTTCAGCATCTAATGAAATGATCATATGGTTTCTTTCTTTCAGTTTATTTATATGATAGATTACATTGATAGATTTTCGTATGTTGAACCAGCCCTGCATCTCTGGGATGAAGCCTACTTGGTCATAATGGATAATTTTTTTGATGTGTTCTTGGATTCGGTTTGCCAGTATTTTATTGAGAATTTTTGCATCAATGTTCATGAGCGAGATTGGTCTGTAATTCTCTTTCTTGGTTGCCTCTTTGTGTGGTTTTGGTATCAGGGTAACTGTAGCTCCATAAAAAGAGTTTGGCAATGACTCTTCTGTTTCTATTATGTGGAACACATTAAGGAGTATAGGTATTAGTTCTTTTTAGAAGTTTTGGTAGAATTCTGCATTAAAATCATCTGGTCCTGGGCTTTTTTTGGTTGGGAGGTTTTTGATGACCGCTTCTATTTCCTCATGACTTATATGTCTATATAAATTGTTCACCTAGTCTTGATTTAATTTTGGTATATGGTATTTATCTAAAAAAAATATCCATTTCTTTTACATTTTCCAATTTTGTGGCATACAGTCTTTTGTAGTAAGACCTAATGATTCTCAGAATTTCCTCAGTATCTGTTGTTATGTCCCCATTTTCATTTCTGATCTTGTTAATTTGCATGTTCTCTCTCTCCCTTTTGATTAGTTTGGATAGGGGTTTGTCAATCTTGTTGATTTTCTCAAAGAACCAGCTCTTTGTTTCATTGATTCTTTTGGATTGTTTTCTGTGTCTCTATTTTGTTGATCTCAGCCCTCCATTTGATTATTTCCAGTCTTCTTCTCCTCCTGGGTGAGTCTGCTTTTTTTTTTCTAGCGCTTCCAAGTGTGCTGTTAAGCCTCTAATGTGAGCTTTCTCCATTTTCTTTATGTGGGCACTTAGTGCTATGAACTTTCCTCTTAGCACTACTTTCATAGTGTCCCATAGGTTTGGGTATGTTGTGTCTTCATTTTCGTTGAATTCAAGGAATACTTTAATTTCTTTCTTTATTTCTTCCTTGACCCAGGGGTGGTTCAGTAGTTGACTGTTCAGTTTCCATGAGTTTGTAGGCTTTCTGGGGATGGAATTGTTGTTCAATTCTAACTTTACTCTGTGGTGATCTGATAAGACATAGGTGGTTACTCCAATATTTTTGTATCTGTAGATGTTTGCTTTGTTACCGAGTATGTGATCAATTTTTGAGAAGGTTCCATGAGATGCTGAGAAGGTATATTCTTTCCTATTTGGATGAAATGTTCTACAGATGTCTGTTAAGTCCATTTGATTCATTACATCTGTTAGTTCTCATATTTCTCTGTTAAGTTTCTGTCTGGTTGACCTGTCCATTGGTGAGAGAGGAGTGTTGAAATCTCCTACTATTAGTGTGTGGGGTTTGATGTGTGATTTGAGTTCTAGTAATATTTCTTTTACATATGTGGGTGCTTTTATATTAGGGGCGTTGTTATTCAGGATTGAGACTTCATCTTGATGAATTATGAGTATAAAGTGTCCTTTCCATCTCTTCTGATTGATTTTAGTATGACATCAATGTTGTCAGCCACACCTGCCTGTTTCTTAGGTCTGTTTGC
Source organism: Ondatra zibethicus (assembly GCA_004026605.1). NCBI lineage: Eukaryota > Metazoa > Chordata > Mammalia > Rodentia > Cricetidae > Ondatra > Ondatra zibethicus. The sequence continues at coordinate 99,008 of PVIU01006226.1, read as the reverse complement.
TTTGAAAACCTTTTCCCAACCCTTTACTCTGAGGTAGTGTCTGTCTTTGAGGTTAGGTGTGTTTCTTGTAAACAGCAGAATGTTGGATCCTGTTTTTGTATCCATTCTCTTAACCTGTGCCTTTTTATAGGTGAATTGAGTCCATTGATATTAAGCAATATTAATGACCAGTGGTTGTTAACTCTGGTTATTTTTTTTTTTGGTGGTAGTGTTTGTGTGTTTCCCTTCTTTGAGTTTTGTTGGTGGAGGGTTGTCAGATGTCTGTGCTATTGTGGGTGTTGTTGGCTTCCTTGGGTTGAGGTTTTCCTTCTAGTACTTTCTGTAAGGCTGGGTTTGTGGATACGTATTGTTTAAATCTGTTTTTGTCATGGACTATCTTGTTTTCTCTATCAATGGTGAAAGAAAGCTTTGCTGGGTATAGCAGTCTGGGCTTGCATCCGTGGTCTCATGGTGTCTGCATCACATCTATCCAAGACCTTCTGGCTTTCATGGTTTCCATTGAGAAGTCAAATGTAATTTTGGTAGGTTTACCTTTATATATTACTTGACCTTTTTCCTTTGCAGCTCTTAATATTCCTTCTTTATTCTGTATGTTTTGTGTTTTGATTATTATATGGTGAAGGGATTTTTTTTTTTGATCCAGTCTATTTGGTGTTCTGTAAGATTCTTGTACCTTCATAGGAATATCCTTCTTTTGGTTGGGAAAGTTTTCTTCTATAATTTTGTTGAATATATTTTTTGTGCCTTTGAGCTGGAGTTCTCCTTCTTCTACCCCTATTATTCTTAGGTTTGGTCTTTTCATGGTGTCCCAGATTTCCTGGATGTTTTGTGTTAAGAATTTGTTGGATTTGCTGTTTTCTCTGATCAATGAGTCTATTTCCTCTATAGTATCTTCAGTGCTTGAGATTGTACAATATTTCTTGTATTCTGTTGGTTATACTTCTCTCTGTAGTTCCTGTTCATTTACCCAGGTTTTCCATATTCAGCCATCCCTAGGTTGTATTTTCTTTATTACCTCCATTTTGGTCTTCAATTCTTGAACTGTTTCCTTTACCTTTTTGATTGCTTTTTCTTGGTTTTCTTGGGTATATTTGAGGGATTTATTAATTTCTTCTAACTTCTTGTTTGTCTTCTCTTCCATTTCTTTAAGGGAGTTTTCACTTCCTGTTTAAGGGTCTCCATCATTTTCATAAGGTTACATTTAAAGTTGATTTCTTCTACTTCTTCTGGGTTAGGATGTTCAAGTCTTCCTGTTGCTTGTTCGCTGGATTCTGGTGTTATCATGTTGCTTTTTAGGATGTTGGAGGAATTCTTGCATTGGTGCCTGCCCATCTCTTCCTCTCCAGATCCCCTCAGGACAGGAGCAGGGCCTCTTGCGGGGCTCCAAGGACCTCAAAAACGAAAAGGCAGGCTCTCCAGATCCCCCCAGCATGGGAGCAGGGTTTCTTACCGGGTTCCAAGAACCTCGCAGACCAAGCTCAGAATTTTGATATGTATTTTTGGATTATATATGTAACATTATGTATAGGTACATTTGTATACATATACAGTTACTTAATATTCACCAATTTACCATTTTTGGTACTGTTTATTGATTGCTGTAAAGTCAAGTTTCCATTTGTAAGTATTGTCTTATAAAGGTTCCATCAGATATCTTTGTGTTGGGTTTATAATAGCCTCAAAAGCTAACATGGGACATATATCTGATTTGAAATTTTACATTTCAGGAATTGCTTTATGACAAGAATAAGTGCATTTTTTTCTTCCTAGTCTGCTTGAGGTCTGCTAAAGCTTTTTGGACCTATACACTTATGTTATTAAATTTGGAAACTTTGTAAGCATTGCTTTTTCTGAAACTTTGTTTTCTGCTTTATTCTTTGTTGGTTACATTGACACATTTCATGCTGTGTGTGCTTTGTCCTGCTACTCTCCAGACTTGTAGATTCCATTGAGAGGTTTAGCCTTTTCCTCCCCCTTTCTTTACCACTAACAAATTCTCTTATTCTGATTTCAAGTTTACTAGCACTTTTTATATAATCTCCAGTTTCTATTGATCCCAATCAATAAGTTTTAAAATGTCAATTGCTACATATTTTTTCATTCTGTATATTACACTTGATTCTTTCAAACTGGTAATCTATTCTCTGAAAGCCCATGTTTTTTTCATTCATTGTCTGTGTGTTTTCCTCCCACCATTCTCCCAGTTTCTAATGACTGTCTTAAGCCCTTCCTTTTTTAACTATTCCAGCATCTGGATCAGTTTGCATTGCTTGTGCTTTCTTTTGAGTGTAGATGGAAACCCCTGTTTTTTGGTGTCCTATACCTTTCAATTGTATAACAGATAAATGACATGTAGTAAAAATTTTCATTTTTTTTTGCTTTCTAGCACATTGGATTAATATAGCATCAGATAATTAACTTGACTTAATTAAAATTTAAGGTATATTTTTTGAAATGAATATTAGCTCCATTCTTTTACATGTCCAGTTAGGATACTTGGAGTCCTCTCAAGCCTGAAGCAAAAGTATGTGTGTGTGTTGTGTGTATGTGTGTGTGAGAGAGAGAGAAAACATAATTAAAGTATATCATGTGAGTATATGAACATGCCATACCAAATCCCATTACCTTGTTCAGGAGAACCTATGACAGTATTTTGAGTGTTTGTATTTTGTTATAGTATCTCTCTCCTCAATTTCCATGGGTTTTTGAAGCTTTGAAATACATTCCTGACTCTGAAGACTTATAAGACTCTGGATTTCTGACTGTGCTATGGTCTTTCTCGTAGTGTATCTTAGAGAGGGGCAAGTGGGTCGATAGCTGTGAATGAGAATCTTATCAGCACAGTTTACTTGTTTTTACTTGCTTTTAATCTTTTTGGTACCTTCAAACAGTGTGTGTATGTGTGTGTTTGTGTGCGCGCGCGTGCACATGTGTGCATGTGTGTTTTCCAGATTATAATTTTATATACAGAAGTTAGTTTAAAGCAAGCTACCTTGCCATTATTAAAGGCAGACACCACTGTTAGAATTTTATTCGTTTGTCCATTTGATACCCTCTGTCCCTGTGCTACTTATCTTTATCATTCATGTTTTCCCGGCAATTTGTACACTGAACTCATTGAGTTCATTTCTACATCTGTTCTGATCATGACACAGTTGAATTGGGCTCTTAAATAACTTGTACTTCCTACCTGAAACACAGCACAGACCATAGTCTATGAGAATATCTGCAAATGTAGCATGTAAAATATAGAATTAAAGGTCACTGCAAGTTCTATCTACCCATACAGTGCTGTGTCAGCCTCTGCATTTGGAACATCTAGTGCCCACACTGCTGGGTACATATCCTATAACCATCTTTGCCCTGGACCAATTTGCTAAGGTGTCTTTTCCAATGCAGAATTCTAACCACTGCTTTAGTTCAAACAAAGTTTGTTCACCATAGAATATAGGGAGTCAAGATCTTTGAAGATCACTGAGTAGGAAGTCAGGCAGTCTGGGGCTCTAAGCTGGCTTCTCCTACTTCATAACCTATAGTAGGAACCAGTTTCTCCTTTCTACCCTCTCTTCTGGGGCTAAGGATAATACCAAAATTGCCCCACACTCTAGGCAACTGCAATACTGCTGAGATACATTTCCAGTCCCTGCTCCAACCTTAAAACAGCCTCAATAATGCAGTCTCAAGCTATGACTAGGACGTGAAAATGCCAAACCCATTGAGTGCCACACACGAAAACCTCAACAAAAGTTGAAGCTAAATTTTTTTCTGACCAGAGAACAGAAGCCAATGAGGGCAGCTAGGGTCAAGGAGGACTTGACTATGGGTGGAGCTCAAAGCCTTGCACAGATATTAAATAAGATGAGCGGGAGCAGGGGGCTTGGAACTGGATTCCTCAAGGCACTAGAATGTATTTTCCCTCTGGGGCAGCAATAACCAGCTTCTTAATCAAAATTTACTGCTAAATTTCTACTGGTATAGCGCACAGAAATACTGTAGAAATTGAAAGCAAATGAAGGTGATTGATTTTCTTAATAAAAACGTTGCTAGTAAGTTGTGCCTTGGATTCTGTTCCTGAGGCATCTTGGCCATCTCACCCACAGTATCAAAACTTCTCACACAGACAACTATACCCAACAAAGATGGGAGCTTGCAAGAGGATCTCAGCAAACTAATGTTTGGATCTGCATTTTTCTTTGCAAATGTCTTCCAATGAGTTACACCCACAAGGCCGCCAGGCTTCTCAGAACCTAGACTGAGCTGCCCCTAGGGGGAGCTGGTCGTAAGGCTTGCTGGCTAGCCAACCTGGCCAAATGGGCAGGTTGCAGGTCAAGAGAAAAACCATCTCAAAATCAAGGGGGGCAGGCATCTGAGAAAAAAATGTAAGAAGTTGACTTCTTGCCTCCACATGTTCATGAATGCATGTGTACCTACATACATGAACACCCCCCCACACACACACAAATAACAATAATGAAATAAACTCCTACATAAAAGACAGAGAGTCTGGGCACACCTTTGGGGTCCCGCTGAATTGTCTTCGACTAAGCACTCTTTTCCTTCTACCTTATACCTTTACAAATGGATTCTTTTTCTTTGTCTGAATACCTTCAAAAGTTTTTGGAAATAGATTCTTTTCTCATAGACTATATCCTGATTATAGTTTCCCTCCACCCCTACTCCTCCAAGTTCCTTCCCACCTCCCCTCCTATACAGACCCACTCCCTTTTTGTCCCTCATTAGAGAAGAACAGGCTTCTAAAAGATAACAACCAGACATGACAAAATAAAATGTAATAAGATAAAACAAAAACCATCATATTGAAGTCAGACAAACAAACAACCAGAAGAAAAAGAGTCCCAAGAGAATACAAGAGAATCAGAAACCTACTCGTTGTGTGAACTCAAGAGTACCATAAAAATATTAGACTGAAAGCTATGATATATGTGAAGGGGACCTGGGCGGACTTGCATAGGTCCTGGGCTCGCTGCTTCAGTCTCTGTGAGCTCATGTGAGCTTGTTCTATAGCTGTCCCCCATCCCCTCTGACTCCCACACTCATTCTCAGAGAAGAGAAACTCCTCTTCTGCTGAGTTTCCTGAGCTCGGAGGGGAGGGATTTGATGGAGACATCCAGTTGACAGCTGTGTGTTTTAAGATGTTTCTCTCTGTGTAATGTCTGGCTGTGGGAGGAAGCATCTCTGATGATGGCTGAGCAAGGCACTGATCAATGAGTATAGCAGAATATCATTAGGAGTAATTTTATCACTACTTTTTTTCTTTTTTAGATCAGTAGTATTTGATTTTACACTAGGTCTCTGTGCTACCTAATCTCTTGTTCTTTGTCACCCAAGTGGTGTCAGGTATAGGTCCCATCTCATGGAATGGGCCTTAAGTCAAATCAGACATTGGTTGGCTACTCCTACAACATTGTGCCACCATCATCCTAGCAGAATTTTCAGGCAGGACAGCACTGTAGATCAGAGGTTTGGTTTATTGCTGGATCGTTATTATGTTTCTCTTTTAGTAGCCTGCAGAGTACCTTCCCATGCCAAAGACACCAGAACATGGGGGTGAAGGCACCACCTTGACCTCTCCCTGTTTGATGAGCTATGTGGGTGTTGTCTTCAGCAATGGGGTCTTGTTGTCAGTTTATGGAGAGCACCCTATTGTCTTGGCAACAGCCTGTGTTGTTTGGGGATTTTCGTGGGACCACTTTGGCCAACACCCAACTGGATGGAACCTAATCCCAGTACTGGGAGTTTCATTTGGTGACAAGAGACTGCTGGTTGGGACTCTGTCTCTCTCATTATGTGGAAACTGCATTAGCACTGCCTTCATATATTTTAGGAAGTTTTCATCTTACTTGGAGGATGGAGGGGGAGATAGGATTGAGGGAGGGAATGCAGGGTGAGACAGCAAGAACTGGGAGCATTTGAGAGGCGATATGGATTCATTCTTATTAATAAACTTCTCCGCCACCTAAGGCTGAGTTGAAAAGTGTCTCATTGTTCTTGAACACCCTTGAGAAATGCTTCAAGTACACTTAACACACAAGAGGGAAAGTCATATTTCTAGAAGAAAATGGATTTCATGCATAACAGATCTAGGCTAGGAAATGGCTTTTATTTTGTAACAAAATGATTTCTCCGGTATTTTCTAATTTTGAGGGCCAAAGGAGATGCACTTACATGGTCTTCAAACTCTTGCTACATCATCGGTAAATACATTTCTCAGAGTTCTTTGCAGTAACCATGGCTATTTTTCTGGTTCCCCTTTTCTCACGTGTGTTGTCCCTTTGACTCTCTGCCTCCATCTACTTGCTGAGTCCATTTCCTCCTCTCGTCCAGCTAATTCTGGGTGCTCTTGCTTGTTCACTTCCTCATCTCCAGTCTTCCAGGATGACCTCACTCTCCATATGTCTTGCTCAGATATTTCTACACCTGTGACTTCTGCCTCTTTCTCTCTTGCTCTCACCCCTCTCTGGAGCACCTTGAAGAGTCCCAGTTGGTTGTTGTTTTCTTGAAATGGTGTTTGTCTCAGACCCATTCACTTTTCCTCTTTGCTGCCCTTGGCTCTTCAGTCCTAGGACCTGTTCCTGCTGACCTAGGCAACTCTCTCTCTCTCTCTCTCTCTCTCTCTCTCTCTCTCTTCCTCTCTCTCTTTTTCTCCCTCACTCCTTCCCTCTCTTCCTCCCTCCCCCAATAAACCCATGACATAGCTTCAGCAATTATTTGATTCATGGCCAATATTGTTTTCTTAATACCCTGTACAATTCCCTTTTCCTACCATGGGATATTCTGAAGAAAATTTAGAACGAAGACATTGGGATTTAGTTGAGCTGAAACACCGTGGCCGCAGCCTGTTTGGAATCACAACTTTGGTGTCCATGTGTACCTTCTCGGCACACCCCCACCTGGTGACTCTTGGATGAGGGGACCCTTGGATAAGAGACCCTGGGACTCAGCCTCTGCCTGCTCAAGGTCATGACCCTCTTCTCCATTGCTGTCTCATCACTAGTGACATTGACTTGTTTGTTCTCTCTGTCCACTTTTCTTGCTCAGAGCTGAGCTCCCCCACCCCCATGCTAGTTGGAAGCTGCCCTCTGCTGGAGGCAGACAGGATAGTTGGCAAAGTACTACCTACTATGTCCCCAAAGGCATTCTCACTATCAAACATCTCTGTATACAGAAGGGTTTTCTCTGTACACATACGGTCATCCTTGAGCTTATGAGAAACCTTGAGAGGGGAGAGCAAAGCCCAGGTCCTTAAGACAAAGTAGACTACTATCCAGATAGCCAGGAACCTATTAGAGGGGCTTAGCAGCTCTAGAAACAAGGGTGACAAAGTCACAAGTGCCACAGCAAGGAGATATGATTGTGCCTGGACTGTTGGGAGAGTGTAGTGTAGGGCCAGAAACTGTAGGGAGTGGTTCATTTATATAGGGCCTAGTGTATGTAGCCTTTATTGTAATCAAAAACATTTTCAGGGCTCTGGGCTCAAGCTACAAATTTGCATATTACTTTACATAAGTCAGCATATGGAGTTCACTCACCCTTCACACCAAGAAAAGGAAATTAAATTCAATTAGATTAATTAGTGCAACTGATTGCAAATTGTTTTCAGACCTAATATTAAGGGTGCTGTATGCAGGAAATACTGAGGAGATGTTTTAATTGGGAGAAGGGGGGGCAAAAGGGAGGCAGCTTGAGCAGCTATGCCTACTTTGCTATAGAAGAGTGTGGGGAGCCAGGAAGGGTAGGAGGGGCTTGCACACATCCATGGGATGTTTTTGTCATTGTCCAGATGCCTTTAGTCACCCCTTCCCCCCAAAGCTGACTTGCCTGGCATATAACAAAGTCCAGCATGGTGCTACTCATCTCTTCTAATGTTCAATATCCAGTTCAATTTTCTTGTTGTTTTTAAGTGAGCTGGGGTTTTTAGTGCTCAGAGCCTCCCTAAGTGCGCTGCTCTCTTATCTTGCCTTCTCTTCTCTCCCTCACCCTCCTTTTCTGTTTTCATTTTAGCCTTTGCCTTATTTCTTGGAGCACATGGCTGGGGCGGGGCGGGGGCACTCAAAGAAAGAGGGTCTTCTGGGTAGAGACCAGGACACTCTCCTTGGCCAGCCCTGCAGAGCTGTAGTTCAGTCCCTGAGCACAGACCTGGCTCTATCTGCGAAGATCCTGCCTTGACAGTAGCTGGCACACACTGCAGCCTCTAGCTTATAGCCAGGGCCAGCAGCCTCCTTTACTGGGCATCTGTCTTGATATAGAGCAGATCTTGTGTTGGGGACTCATTATGGGCCCTCCCTTCCCTCATACAAAAGGCCCGGTTCACAAGGTCAGGTCCCAAACATTCTGCATTGTCTCCTGCCCCTGAAATCTTGTTTGGTGCCCTACTGACAATAGGTGAATAGCCAGAACTGTGTGGTTGCCAGGCTTTAAACATGCCTGCTGCCTGCTCCCCCCCCCACCCCTCTCCCCTCAATCCCAGACTTCTTTCTTTCTTCAGCAGCATTCCAGAGAAAGGTCCATCCACTGCTTCTGTTTTGCTTTCCAGGCCTGTCCTCTGTGATGCCACAGTTGAGGGCTAGGGCGCTTGTCAGGAAGGCAAACCCTAGCCAACCTTTTGCTTTTCTTCCTTCTCATACACTCTCTGGCCAAGACTCTTCCTTCTCATACACTCTCTGGCCAAGGACAGTTTCTTCAGGAGGAGGTATGATGGATGGCCTAGGAATCTCTGAGGTCTAGCAGGGCCTGGAGATGTTAACCTTTCTCAGATTAGTAGCATCTACCCATTAACACACACACACACACACACACACACACACACACTCACATGCACGCACGCATGCATGCACACATGCATCTTACATGCGCCAGGCCCTGTATGGTGTGAAACAATACAAAGGTGGACTCAGAGTCTAGCAAGGGCAGGTAAGAGCAGAAAACAAACAAACCAAACCAAACCAACCAAAAAACCAGCTAGAAGGAAATATTCAGAAGGAAAAGAACAGGAAAATCCCCCAAGAGAAGCATGGTCGGGCTGAGGCTGTCTGGATGGGTAATCAAGGAAGCCATTGAGAAACCCACCCAAGCTGACCATGCCAAAGTAAGACAAAAATAGTTATATGTGTGAAGGGGGAGGAAGGGTGTCACAGGAAGCGGTGGCAGATCCACACGGAAATGATCAAGGTCATAGATGACCTTCACTCAGGCATATGTGTGAGCAAAAAGCAGAATAAAGGAAACAGGAAGAAGCAGTGGCCCGGGGTGGGGGGAGCATGGCAGAAGAGCAGAGATATAAGTGGGGACATCCAGGGCTCCTTGTTCTAAAATTTGTTTACAAAATCCCTCTTCTTTTCTGCTTCTTCCAACTGATGTGAAGATAAAGGTTGGAAGATCCTGCCTCCTCAGCCACTGAGTTCAGCTCAGGCCGGGGTCTCTATGTCTGTTTCCCTGTGGACTTCCAAGCCCCTAGTCGCCAAGGGCTTCTGCAGGGCCCCTTACACCCTCAGCTGGGCCCTGGAGCACCTGAACACACCTTCCCAGCCATCCGGGCAGAGGAGATGACTCTCCCTGGACCACGGCCTGTTTTGCATGACAATAAGCAAGCTCCTGACAGTGCTAAATGGACGTCGACTTCCAATAAGCCCCATGCTGGTGGGTGCAGCGTGAGAGGTAATAATGGTCCTCCCTGGCTTGCTCAAGCCGCAGTCAGGATTATAGAGACGCATGAATCAGAGATGGCAGGCTGTAACAAAAGCTTTACCCCCAGCTGTTTTGTTCGTTTTTCTAAACAACAACAGAACATTCCCCCCCCCCACTATCACTCCCTCTCATTTTTTTTGTCTCCTTTGTGTTTGAGATTCATTACCAGCCAAATGCATTGGTCTGAGCCTCTAGGCTCACACAACAAGCAAAGGGAAGGAGGGAGACCTGAAATGCCAGAATCACAGGAAATCTGAGCCCGTGTCCCCTGGCCACTTGCATTTGCCAACCTTGAAGGACCACACGGAATAGCTAGCTATTGGTAACTTCCCACCTGAAAAAGGGACCCCAGATTCCTGTTTTCCTAGCTAGACACCAGACGCTATCCGCCTTCCAGGCTGGCTGGGATCTTGCTCCTCTTTTGGGCTGAACTTGCTTCAGGAACCCTGGCTTTGCGTGCTAGGTAACCCTTTCACCAGATAACAGAGCTACTGCCAGCCTTCAGATACTTGATCTTCATGTCATTTCCCCTAACCATTGAAAGCAAGCCGTTCAGTGGCCTTTTGTATACTCGTGTTACACAGCTATCCCTCCTTGCTTGTGGTAGTCATCTTTCTGTTATGACAGCAATTACCTGAGATAAGTAAACTTAGAAAGAATAAAAGGATATTTTGGATGATAGTTTTAGATGCTTCAAGACAGTGAGTGATTGGCCTCATGGCTTTGGGTCAGTGGAGACACATTACATCATGATGGGAGTTGGTGCAGGGGTGGGGTGGGGGGATGCTGTTCGCTTCACTTTCACTAGATAAATAAGCAAAGGAAGAGGGAAGGCATAGGCACCAATACCACCTTCCAGGGCACAGGACCAATGACCTAACTTCCTCCCATTAGGCCTCACCTCTTAAAGGTTCTACTGCCTTCTAGGTTGGCAACAAAATATTTAGCATGTGGGTCTTTGAAAGATATTTACAATGTAACAGTAACAGGCTTGCTCGGTAACATTTTCATTATCCCAAATGGAAATTTTTTTAGCTATTTATTAAGCAGTTCATTTTCATTTCCCCCTCTCCCAGGCCTTGGCAACCAGTAATCTTGTTTCCAGTTCTATAGATTTACCAATTCTAAACATTTCATATAAATAGAATTGCATAAAAGGAGACTCATGGGACCAGCCTCTTTCACTTAGCGTATTTTGAAGGTTAATCCACATTACAGTCTGTATTGGCTCTTCATTTCTTTTTATATATAGCTAATATTTCACTGTCTATAAAATCACATTTTTTTATCCATCCATCTGTTAATAGCTGTTTGGAGTGTTCCTTCTTAAGGTTGTGAATCATGATGTGTGTGTGTGTGTGTGTGTGTGTATTTATTTCTGCTGCTCTTATCAATTCTTTCAGCTTTATATACAGAAGTGGGAACTGGTGGGTCAAATGATCAATGTTTCACTTTTGAGAACCACCCCTCTGAACTATGTAGTCAAGGATGACCTTGAACTTCTGATTCTTCTGTCTCTACCTCTTGAATACTAGGATTATAGACACTCACTACCACACCTAGTTTATACAGTGCCGGGGATTGAACCCATTAATGTGTGCATGTAGGCAGACCACCTGTCAACTGAGTTACATCCCAAGCCCTCATGCTCCTTTTGATTGACAGTCCTCTGAAGAGACATGATCATCAAAGTATTGAGTGTATTTGTAAATACTCTCTGAAAAATATTGACTCATTTTCAATTTTGCTTAATTCATTCTATTTTTATGTGTGCAGATGTTTTGCCGGCATGTGTGTCTGTGCACTATGTGTATTCCTGGTGCCTACGGGTATTAGACCCTCTGGGACTAGAGTTTTTATTAGGTGTGAACTGTGGTGCTGGGTAACAAACCTGGATCCCATGGAAGAGCAGCCAGATCTCTTAACCACTGAGCCATTTCTATAGCCTCTAACTTATTTTTAAATTGGAGTGTTTGTCATTTTTGCTGTTGACTCTTAGAAACTCTAGATATCCTGGATATTAAATCATTACTAGATACATGATTTACAAATACTTTTCATCTTTGTACATTTAATTCTTCTTCTCTATATGATTTTATGTATGAAATCTTTAATTTTAAGAAAATCCAATTTGTCTAACATTTTCTTTAGCCATTCAGGCATTTAGTGTTATGTTTTTAAAAAATCACCTGCAAAGCTGAGGCCATGGAAGTTTATTCCTGCTGCCTTCTAAGAGCTGTCGGCTCCGGCTTTTATATTTACCTCATTCAACTATCTGAAGCTTATTTTTTGTGTGTGTGTCTGGTGTGAGATAGAGAGAACTTGGCTCCTGCCACAATGCCTGCCTTGTTGGGGGTCTAGCCCTGGATGGACTGCCTGCTAGTAGTTGTCCCCAAGGCCTACTCTTCCTAGTGTTTCTTGACCGCATAACTTATTTGTCTGTGACCTTGGCATGAACTCTATTAGCCTCCAGGTTTCTGGTCTGAATGACTACTTCTTATGCTATCATGAAATTTACTTGACACGATTTCTTTCCTTTTCTTCCTTCCTTCCTTCCTTCCTTCCTTCCTTCCTCCTTTCTTTCTTTTTTTGTTTTTGTTTTTTTTTCCCAGACAGAGTTTCTCTCTGGTAACAGTCCTGGTTGTCCTGGAATTGCGTTGTAGACCAGGCTGGACTCAAACTCACAGAGATCCGCCTGCCTCTGCCTCCCGAGTGCTGGGATTAAAGGTGTGCGCCACCACCGCCCAGCAGCAGGATTTCTTCAAGGCATCCTGCTACATCTGTTCCTGCAGCTCTCCCCTTATTCCCGTCATAGGTCTAAGCCAGTCCCTTTCCCTCCCATGCTGAGTTTCGCCGCCACTGTATCAGGCCACTCTCGTCGTATCTTGTGATGAACTCAGGTTTCAGTGAAGTGCAATTGCTGAGAGTATGGACTCGAAAACTGGGAGGCAAATCCCAGTTCTGTCACTTACTACACAGGTGACTGCAGAGGATTCTTTATCTTTTGTGTACCTCAGTTTTCCTCATACATAAAATGGAAATCATTTTTTATATTATTGTGGGGTTGCTGTGGCAATAAAGTGAGTTAATATACCACAAAGGGGGGGGGACTTGGAAGAGTGTCTAGCATGTGGTAATATTCTGTAAGTATTAGCTTGTAGTAATCCTGCGTAAGAATACCAGCAGTCTTTGGAAAGATTATAGCCAGGAAGACAAATTAGCATAGCTTGTTATTCTACATCAAGAACTGGGAGGGAGGCTTCCTCCCTGACCAATGAGAGCAATAAACTTGTTCTTGCCAATGGCCATGCAGAAGCAACTTGGCCCAAGGAAGGCAGGGAGGAAGGTGCCCAGGCCTGAACCAGTCTCGCTGATTGTAACCTGGTGCCTCCCAGGTTACATAAATCTACAGCAAATGCAGTGGCATGATATCTGTGATCTAATAAAAGAGGCAGGCTGCGGGAGCTCTGCTTTGCTGAATTGTCCTGAGCTCACCCCACCCGGTACCACCGCACACTTAATTTGCCTGATGTTGCAGTTCGGAGGGAATCTTGTTATCTCTTGATGTAATTACCTGCACTGTTGTACCCTGGGTCTAGAGTCACCTGTAAAGAAACCCAGGAGGAAATCCCCCCACCCCCGTCCCCGGCACTGCTGCCACCCCTGTGGCTGTGTCCTTTCCTGAGTTGCAGTTGATTCATTCCTGGGAGGGAGGTTAGCCATCCGGATTTATTGTCTGTCTGAATAGGCTCTGTGCAGCGCGACCAAAATAAAGGGGGAAAAATAGAGCTGTCTCAGCAAAATCTGCTGAATCAGAATTAACAAGAAAATCTTGTAACTAATGATTAGAAATTAAAATGTACTCAGGAGCTTCGGTGTTTAACTGGATCTCAGGGCTGCAGGGCGACACTGTGCAGAATAATGGGACTTGGAGCTGCTCATATCCCAGTTGCTGGGGGATGGAGCTTAGACTCTTTACAACTTGACAAAGTGGGAGGCTGGTCCCCCCAACAACCTGGGGGTGCACTCCAGGGAGAGCCTGCTGCTCTCATCGCCACTCACTGTTCTCTTTGGAAGGTGTATTACCTGCCTGTGGACCTCCACAGCCTGCGTTCCTCTCCTCATTCTCAAGACAGCCCATAGGGGGCAGGTTCAATATCTGACTCCATTTCCCAGAGGTGGACAGAGAGGCAGAGAGGCTACATTAGAAGACTGGGCTTAGCCGAAATTTGGGGTTCTAGATTCTAGGAATTTTCCTACAGAGGACATCTTTATCAAGGAATAAGTAATCTCCTGCTCTTTAACTTTTCTATAAACCTGCATTTTCATGAATGGCGTCCTTAAGGAGCTGTGTGCCGCAGTGTGCTGGCAAATGCCGAAGCTGCAGATGTAGAAGGGTAGAAGGATGGTTGTTTTGTGCATTTTAAGTGTTCAAAATAGTTTTCATTAGAATGAAGTCAAGCATTTTCTTGCTTGCCTAACTCTAGAAGCATTTAACAAGTTTTACAAAATAATTCGGATCCGGAGCTGCACGGAGCTCTGGGTATTTTTAGTCTCTGAGCAAATGTATCAGAAAGCCATGGGGAATGATAAAGAGGGGAATGGAAGGGAATGGGCTTGCAGCCTAGTAACGGCCATTGTGCCTCCCAGTTACCTATGCTGGACAGGAGTACTTAGTGCAGGGTTCACCCTGCTTCACCTGCCAGACCAGCCGCCTCTGGGAGGGAAGAGTCTGAAGGTCTCTGAGTTCCCTGTGGAGGTGGGAGACACAGTGTGATCTGATTTGAATTTCATTCGCAGAGACGTTTCTGCAAGGACACTGCTCCTCCCAAAGGGGAAGTCGCATTTTTTTCCCTTTCAGGATGGCTGCTGGAGCAAAATGACAGAAGACTGTGAGATCGTAAGAAATTCTCCTGTACACAGTTTTCCACATCTCTCAATGGGCACGACTGTGGGCTCACACAAACGAGAATGCTTGTCCTGTAGTAGAGATATCAGTGGAAAGAATTGCGGCAGGCCTGCATCTCAATGGCAGGCAGCGTTCTTGGGCTGGATTTCCCTTACTCTAGGTCTATGCAAAATCACTCTGCTACTAAAAGGTCTGTTGAAACCCCTCTTCAGAAGACTGCTTGAGAGAGCAACCGGAAGTCAACCCTTCTTCCTTGGTGCTCACTACCTGCATCTCCTGTTAGGCCAAATCCTGAACCACAAATAGTGTCCGTCCCATTTCCTGGTCCTGAGGCACAGGCAGCGTGAAGATGGTGCAGATGGAGCACCCACATCAGAATTTGAGTGGGTGGTAGATGAGGGATCAGGACATGAGCCTTGGCGAGGGCAGGGAGAAGTCCATAAAATGTTCTAAGACTGAGATGCCAGAGTGTAGACAGAGATGTTAGGGTAATAAACCATAGTTTAGGGATGATGGAGAATCTAGGGCCTGGGGCTTCGGCTCTGTCTAGCCAGGGCAGTGAGTGGTAGAAGTTCCAACAGGCGGGCAGATGATGCCATGGGCATGTAGCTTAGTATCTCAGAGCCTCAGGGGCAGACACAAGGCATGAGAGGACTAATAGGTCATCAGAACTACTTAAAGAATTTTCTTGAAATACATCTTCTAGGTCCCCAGCCACGAGTTTCTGATAGTGGACAGTCTGAAGAGATTCTCAGCTTTCCTGCACCTCACTAACTAAACAAGGCCTCACAAGTCTTGAAACATAGACATACAACAAAGGTTTAGCATACGTGAGCATCATTAAGACATGTGTGTCTGAAAAAAATGAACGCTCTGGGAAGGAAAACTAAAAAGATGGATGCTCCTCACATTGGGGCCCAAAGAACCGAGATGAGTTCTTTAAAGCCCTTTTATGAAGAGTGCCATGTGCAGATGGGGCTCAAAGGTCCCAGGTATCCTGCAAGCCTTCAAGCAGAACCCCAGAGAATGGCAATGCTTGAGTAGATCAATGGAGATTAGAATTGCAGGTCTTTGGATTTTGATGGGGATTGCGTTGAATTTATAGATTGCCTTTGGTAGAATTGCCATTTTTACTATGTTGATCCTACCAATCCAAGAGAATGGGAGATCCTTCCATTTTCTGGTGTCCTCTTTGATTTCTTTCTTCAAAGCCTTAAAGTTCTTGTCAAATAGATCTTTCACTTCCTTGGTTAGTGTTACCCCAAGACACTATTTGTGGCTATCGTGAAAGGTGAAGTTTCTCTGATTTCCCTCTCTGCTTCTTTATCCTTTGTGTATAGGAGGGCTACTGATTTTTTTGAGTTGATCTTGTATCCTGCCACATCACTGAAGGTATTTAGTAGCTGTAGACGTTCTTTGGTAGAGTTTTTGGGGTCACTGATGTACATTATCATATCATCTGCAAATAATGAAAGTTTGACTTCTTCCTTTCCAATTCAGATCCCCTTGATTTCCTTATGTTGTCTTATTGCTATTGCTAGAACTTCAAGCACTATGTTGACGAGATAAGGAGAGAGTGGACAGCCTTGTCTTGTTCCTGATTTTAGTGGAATTGCTTTGAGTTTCTCTCCATTTAATTTGATGTTAGCTGTTGGCTTGCTGTATATTGCTTTTATTATATTTAGATATGATCCTTGTATCCCTAATCTCTCCAAGACGTTTATCATAAAGGGGTGTTGAATTTTGTCAAATGCTTTTTCAGCATCTATTGAAATTATCATATGGTTTTTTTCTTTCAGTTTATTTATATGATAGATTACATTGATAGATTTTTTCATATTCTTTTATTTTTCATTCAAAAATTTACACTTCCACCCCTTCTCCTAGTCCCCTCCCTCTCCCCCACTACCTCTTTTCCCTCCCCCTGCTTCCCTGCCCTGTGGGAAGCCCAAGGCCCTCCCACCTCCATCCCGGCATAGGAAGGTGTGCATCCATATAGACTAGGTTCCCAAAAAGCCAATACATGCAGAAGAGATAGGTCCCAGTGCCATTATTATTGGCTTCTCTGTCAGCCCCCATGGGCAGCCACATTCAGAGATTCCAGTTTGATCATATGCTCATTCAGTCCTGGTCCAGTTGGATTTGGTGAGCTCCCATTATGTCAGGCACACTGTCTCAGTTGGTGGATCAGCCCCTCATGGTCCTGACTTCCTTGCTCATCTTCTCCCACCTTCTGCTCTTCGGCTGGACCTTGGGAGCTCAGCCCATTGCTCTGATGTGAATGTGGGTCTCTGTCTCTATCTCCATCGATCAGACGAAATTTCTATGGTGATGATCAAGATATTCATCAATGTGATTATGGGACAAGGCTAGTTCAGGCACCCTCTCCTCTGTTGCCCAAGTACCTAGCTGGGAACATCCCCGTGGACACCTGGGATACCCTCTAGAGCCAAGTCTCTTGCCAATCCTAAAATGACTCCTTTAATGTAGAGATCTTATTCCCTTCTCCAATATCCACCCTTCCTCCATCTCTACCCTCCCATTCCCCCAAGATCTCCCCAGTCCTTCCCTTCTCCCTTCCCCCTCCCGCTTTCCCTTCTGCCCACCCCCACCCCCACCCCTACCTCCACCCCTATCCCCACTCCCGTGCTTCCAATATTTGCCCAGCTAGATAGATTTTCATATGTTGAACCAGGCTTGCATCTCTGGGATGAAGCCTTCTTGATCATAATGAATAATTTTTTGATGTGTTCTTGGATTCAGTTTGCCAGTATTTGAGAATTTTTGCATCGATGTTCATGAGCGAGATTGGTCTGTAATTCTTTTTCTTGGTTGAGTCTTTGGGTGGTTTGGTGTCAGGGTAACTGTAACTTCATAAAAAGAGTTTGGCAATGACTCTTCTGTTTTTATTATGTGAAACACATTAAGGAGTATAGGTATCAGTTCTTCTTGGAAGTTCTGGTAGAATTCCACATTAAAACCATCTGGTCCTGGGCTTTTTTGGTTGGGAGGTTTTTGATGACAGCTTCTATTTCCTCATGACTTATAGGTCTATTTAAATTGTTCACTTGGTCTTGATTTAATTTTGGTATATGGTATTTATCTAAAAAAATGTCCATTTCCTTTACATTTTCCAATTTTGTGGCATACAGATTTTTGTAGTAAGACCTAATGATTCTCTGAATTTCCTCAGTGTCTGTTGTTATGCCCCCCTTAAAATCCCAACAAAATTCTTCACAGACCTTGAGAGAACAATAATCAACTTTATATGGAAAAACAAAAAACCCAGGATAACCAAAACAATTCTATACAATAAAGGAACTTCCGGAGGCATTACCATCCCTGACTTCAAACTCTATTACAGAGCTACAGTAATGAAAATAGCTTGGTATTAGCATAAAAACAGAGATGTCGACCAATGGAATCAAATCGAAGACCCGGATATTAACCCACAAACCTATGAACACCTGATTTTCAACAAAGGAGCTAAAATTATACAATTGAAGAAAGAAAGCATTTTCATCAATTGGTGCTGGCATAACTGGATGTCAACCTGTAGAAGAATGAAAGTAGATCCATATCTATCACCATGCATGAAACTCAAGTCCAAATGGATTAAAGACCTCAATATAAATCTGACCATACTGAACCTGATAGAAGAGAAAGTGGGAAGTAGTTTGCAACACATGGGCCCAGGAGACCACTTCCTACATATAACCCCAGTAGCACAGACAATAAGAGCAACATTTAATAAATGGGACTTCCTGAAACTGAGAACCTTCAGTAAAGCAAAGGACAGAGTCATTAAGACAAAAAGGCAACCAACTGAGTGGGAGAAGATCTTCACCAACCCCACATCAGACAAAGGTCTGATCTCCAAAATATATAAGAGCAACAATGAATAAATGGGACCTCCTGAAACTCAGTAGCTTCTGTAAAGGACTCTGCAAAGGACAGAGTCATTAAGACAAAAAGGCATCCTACTGAATGGGAGAAGATCTTCACCAACCCCACATCAGACAAAGGTCTGATCTCCAAAATATATAAAGAACTCAAGAAACTAGACATTAAAATTCTAAATAACCCAATTAAAAATGGGGTACTGAACTGAACAGAGAATTCTCAACAGAAGAATTTCAAATGGCCAAAAGATATTTAAGGTCATGTTCAACTTCCTTAGCCATCAGGGAATTGCAAATCAAAACTACTTTGAGATACCATCTTACACCTGTCAGAATGGCTAAAATCAAAAACATCAATGATAACCTATGCTGGGGAAGATGTGGAGTAAGGGGAACACTCATCCATTGCTGGTGGGAATGCAAACTTGTGTAACCACTTTGGAAATCAGTGTGGCGGTTTCTCAGGAAATTGGGAATCAACATACCTCAGGATGCAGCAATACCACTTTTGGGAATATGATGGGGGAAATTATCAACCAATCACATCTAGTTGGGGTGTGGCTACCTGAACCCTTATGTAGAAAAACGGAGAGAACACAGGTGCTCGCTCTCTCCATGTGGTGTTTGCAGGATGGATAGGACTTCGGAGCTCCCACCCTGGTAGCGTGAGTTTCTCCTCTTTTCAGTCATTAAAAATACCCATTCTTCTTGAGCTGGCTTGGTTATTTATTATGCCGACCTAATTCATCTACACCTGGTGCCCAATGTGGGAATCGCCCATTCGTGGGGCTTTTTGCAGCCTGGCTAACTCCCACGCTGCATTCATTTGGACATAGACTGTCCCAGCTTCCTCCCTCCTGGTTGCACCCTGAGCCCTCACTGCTCAGCGCTAAGCATGAGAGTTAGCTAATAAGAGGCTAGAACTAATGGGCCACGCAATAATTAAATGAATACAGTTTCTGTGTAATTATTTCAGGTATAAGCTAACCAGGCACCGGGAATACAGCCCTCTCCTCCCTACCTCAGGAGTATACCCAAGAGATGCCCAATCATACTACAAAAGCATTTCTTCAACTATGTTCATAGCAGCATTATTTTTAATAGCCAGAACCTGGAAACACCCTAGATGCCCCTCAGTGGAAGAATGGATAAAGAACGTGTGGAATATATACACATTAGAGTACTACTCAGCAGTAAAAGACAATGGCATCTTGAATTTTGCATGCAAATGGATGGAAATAGAAAACACTATCCTGAGTAAGACAACCCAGACCCAAAAAGATGAATATGGTATGTACTCACTCATTAGTGGACTCTAGCCATAAACAAAGGACATTGAACCTATAGTTCACAAGCCTAGAGAAGCCAAATAACAAGGTAAACCCAAAGAAAAACATATATAGATCCTCCTGGAAATTGGAAGCAGACAAGATTGCAGGGCAAAAGTTGGGAGCATGGAGATCGGGGTTGGGGATGTGGGTAGGACTGGGGGGAGAGGTGAGGAGGAGAGAGAAGGGAGAAGGGAAGGATTGGGGAGAGCTTGGGGGAGTGGGAGGGTTGAGATGGAGGAAGGGTGATATAGGAGCAGGGAAGAAGCTATCTACATTAAGGGAGCCATTTTAGGGTTGGCAAGAGACTTGGCTCTAGAGGGGATCCCAGGTGTCCACGGGGATGTTCCCAGCTAGGTACTTGGGCAGCAGAGGAGAGGGTGCCTGAACTGGCCTTTCCCCAATATCACCATAGAATCTTTGTCTGGCGATGGATGGAGAGAGAGACAGAGACCCACATCAGAGCACTGGACTGAGCTCCCAAGGTCCAGTTGAAGAGCAGAAGGAGGGAGAAGATGAGCAAGGAAGTCAGGACCACGAGGGGTTGGTCCACCCACTGAGACAATGTGCCTGATCTAATGGGAGCTCACCAAATCCAGCTGAACTGGGACTGAACAAGCATGTGATCAAACTGGACTCTCTGATTGTGGCTGACAATGGGGGCTGACTGAGAAGCCATTGATAATGGCACTGGGACTTGTTTCTACTGCATGTACTGGCTTTTTGGGACCCTAGTCTATTTGCATGCACACCTTCCTAGCCCTGGATGGAGGGGGGAGGGCCTTGGACTTCCCACAGGGCAGGGTACCCTGCCCTATCTTAAGGCTGGAGAGGGAGGGAGGAGGGTGAGTGGGGGAGCGGGAGGGGAATGGGAGGAGGGGAGGATGTGGAAATTTTTGAATGGAAAAAAACAAAAATTAAAAAAATGGAAACTTAAAAAACAAAACAACAACAATAACAAGAATTGCAGGTCTTGGTGACTTCACTGCTTACTGTGATCCAGCAGAAGTCTGGGGCTCTAAACTAAGCTGAGAGACTGCAGACAAGGGAGGGTCACTGTGAGGGCACCAAGGTCAAGTGCATGGGTTCATCAAGTGCATTTGTTTCTTCTCTTTCAGAAGTGACCTGCTTGCTGCAAAATAGCAGCCTTGGCTGTCTTCTCTAGCCTTATGCCAAGAAAGATGGGCCCAGTATAGGTAAATTTCCAGGAAGGAATGATTGACTGTTCTCTAAAGAAACTAAAGCATTGGTTCTCACCCTTCCAAATGCTGTGACACTTTAATACAGTTTCTCATGTTGTGGTGACCCCAACCATAAAATTATTTTTGTTGCTACTTCACAACTGTAGTTTTGCTACTGTTGTGAATCATAATGTAAATATCTGATGTTCAAGGTATCTGATATGTGACCGCTGTGAAAGGGTCATTTGACTTCCTAGGGATGGTGACCCACAGGTTGAGGACCACTGAACTGAAAAGCTCAAGAGCAAGTTCCCACCCACATGAGGCTCGTCCCCAAGAGAAGGACTGGCTCACCAGATAGCATGCGCACCCAAGCACACCAAATTTCTGTGATTGTTGTGTCTTATTCTGAAATATATACAGATGGTCAGAGGCAACGAGAAATTTGAGGATGTCTTCCAGCCAGAAAGTCAGAGAAGAACGCAAACATATTCAAAGAAAGCTAGAGAACTCCATAGGGGCTCAAGAGAAAACAAAATCTAATAATTACGAACTAGTTTAGAAAATCTGCCATGATGTAGACGGAGACCATGAGGGTTTTCAAACCGACATTTAGCGACCAGAGAAGAGGGGAGAAAGCCAAGGAGCATCCTAATAGAAAGCCAAGGAGCATCCTAATAGAAAGCCAAGGAGCATCCTAATAGAAAGCGCCCGCTGGGCTCTTCCAGGAAGGAAGGGAATGTTGGTTATCTCAGATTATGAAGAATATTGTGACATTTTGGAGAATTTGGAGAAGAATGTTTCAGGTACTAGAAAAAAGAAAAAACGCTGAGGCAATTATTAAGTTCAGGAAAAACAAAAGATTGTACAGAAAAAGAGTTTTGATCATAATTTGCTGTTTGGCTCAGCATGCAAAAGCTGATTATTGATTTTTGCTAAAAATTATTTTACAAACATGTCACAGGGATAAAGGGAGTAAAATGTGGGCAATGGTGTGAAAAAAAAAAAACAAACTAAGTCCGGGTTTACCATGGCAGGAAGCCAATAGAAAATGTCTAAAACTGGTATTTTAAAAAATAGCAGCATAATTTTTAAATTATAGATGTAATGCTGGAGGAGAGACCTAGTAGAAGTTTGAGAGATACTTGTCTCTAGAGAGAAAGAATGTGGGTGGAATAAAAGATTTCTATATGTAAGTATTACTTCAACAAGGATTGCCTAAATAAAATTAACAATGCGAGCTTCCAAAGAGACAAGAATAACTGACACAGCTTTTTAGCGGGCTAAATATGCTTTTCTTCAATCAAACTGGCTAAAGCATCACTGTCTCAGAACTTCAACTTCTCCTCTTAGGAATGGCAAAGACTTTAAAAAGTGTGTTACAAGTTTCCTATTTATACTATATAAAATACTGTTCTCATGTTTATCTATTTGTTACATGCATGTTACATGCACACATGTGTGAGTATGTGTGTGCATGCAGAGGCCAGGGGCAACGTTAGGTATATTCCTCTACCACTCTCCCTTATATGGTTTTGGGACAGGGTCTTTCTTTGAGCCTGGAGCTCATCAGTTGTCTAGAGTGTTTGGCCAATGAACTCCAAGGATCTGCTTGTCTACTCTCCTCCACTCCTAGCCCCAGCCAGAACTCTGGGGTAACAGATGTACGCCACTGTACTCACCCTTTGCATGGGTGCTGGGGATCTGAGGGTAGGTCCTTATGCCTACCCAGCAAACACTTTACTGTGAGCCTACTTGTTTTCCTTGATTAATTTTCTAAGTAAAATTTTGTTGAAGAAAAGCAATGAGCTGGAGCCTGGAGTGTAGACCTAAGCAGATTCCAGCCCTGCGGGCCACCCCCGCACTGTGTGTACTGTTCTGAGCACCGTTTCCTGGCCCTGTGAATCAGGGTAAGTCTTCTGTCCTCCTAGGACAGAAACAGGCTAAGCACCGGAGATTTTATCCCACTGTAGCCTCAATGTACCTGGCTTCTTGCATGTGGGGTTGACATCCACTAGGTACTGATTTCATCTAAGCAAGCAAAGAATGACTTCTAGAAGTGTTCTAAAATGGGATCGGGTAACAGCTATAATTTGGACACAGGCCTTCTATGAAGCTGGGGTGGACTTCATAGAACTCTGAGGAGTCCATGCCTTACTCACTACCTTAGACTTTCATCACTGATAGATAAACAGAGGCTTAAGACAATACATGCAGTTGGACTGTTGAAAATAGACAGAATCCCTAAGTGGGGGGCAGGAAGAGCCAAGCCTGCTTTCACAGGGATGGCTAACTTCATGCTCTAACATCCCAGCAGTTGTAGGGACTTCTTCAACTCATGCCCCTACATTGCAGCTTTTTGTTCCGGAATCGAAGCGCTTCTGTGGCTGTGATTAGAACAGGCATCTTCCCTCTGAGCTCATCTTGCTCAGTTGTTACTGTAGAGTAGACTTGGTCCAGATGTCCCAAAGCCAGCTGTGGGAAGGGTGGTCAGTGATCAACTTTCTGGACTCCTGGCCTGCTATCCATCACTCTGATGTGGTCAGCTCTACTCAGAGAGGATGGTAACTCACATCCAGCAGGAGTTCCCTTCTGACCCTGCTCCATCCGGACAATTTCCTGATGCTCACCAGTCTTGTTGAGTTTACAGTGTCAGTTTTGGGGGAGGGGGCAGTAAAGAATCATGGGTGTCCATCTACAGAGCCTGAGGTTTTTTGGCAGCCTCTGGGCCAACAAAACAACTATGAATTCTTTGTCCTATGCTCAGGGGTCTGTTGGCGACAGAGAAGTGATCCTGCCCTGCCTTATTAGGTGTGGGAGCAGATTTAAGAGCAGTTTAATCTGGACAAGCTGGCTCAGTTCACTTAGGGTGTTGCAAGCACTCCATGTAACATTCCATGAGAGCCAACACCTCCAAGGTACAGTGTGGACCCCAACTTCCAGGGGGAGACAGACACACAGGTAGGTAATAAAGGGTTAAGACAGGCCATGTGTAGGATGCTTGAGTGTTGCTTCATGAAGACACAGCAGAGGCCCCCAGCTTCCTGCACCTCTCCTGCTGGGAGCCGTAAAGTAGGTCCAAGAGCAGAGCTCAGTCTGCTTGCTACCATGTTCTTCCATTACCTCAAAGAGGGTATCTCAACGGTTTTAGTCAGGACTAACGCAGAATAGCCTGGATAAGCATACACGGGCTCCTCCATGTAGAGTAGTGCTTTTTCTTCCTGTTATTCCATCAACCTCATGGTACAGCTACTCCATTCTCTGCCAAGCTCTCCTCTTCGCTTCTCTGTATTCCCTGTTCCCAAGAAATCTCTGTTGTAGCTGTGATTCTACCAAGTGTTCCCCACCCCCACTTTAAAGTGAAACTTGTTTCTCTCTTGTGCTTGCTGACCTTGAAGGCAAGGACTGGTGGCCAAGTCCTGGCATAATGCTGTCAGATAACGGGTACCTAATAAATATTTATTGCTGACTGATCTGCATATATATTTGTGGGTGGGAGGGGTATGCTAAGCTGCCATGCACTTTGGAGGCCTGGTCACTGAGACGAGGTACCTGCTGTGCTATTTATCACTTGGGCAACCCCATCAGTTATTTCACTTCTCTGAGACTCAAGTTCCTCATCTGTAAAATTGTGATGCTAATGTTTATCCCCTAAGGATGCTGTTTGCATGAAATGAAATGGTGAGCATGCAGCACACAAACCTAGTTCGGGCACATCTTAACAACTCTGAATTCTGCATCCTCCCCTACCTAACAAATGGACAACTAGAAAATAAATCGGAGGGTCAGTGGGGCCAACTAGGTGTCAAAGACACTGAACGGTCCAATTTGAAAAGTCAGCCTGCTAGGAGCCTCCGCTGTATTTGTAGAATATTCTGGTGAGAATGCAGGTATTCATAATTTTAGTACTCATGCAAGCAGCAGGGATTCATGGCTGTGAATCTAAAACTGGGTAGAAGGCTTCTTGGGTTTGGATCCCATTTCTGCTTCACGTTTGTTGGACTTTGGGTCACTTGCCTGGCCTCCCTGGCTCTCTGGTATCTCCAGGGTGGAACTAAGAGGCAGAG
Organism: Ondatra zibethicus; assembly: GCA_004026605.1. Classification (NCBI taxonomy): domain Eukaryota; kingdom Metazoa; phylum Chordata; class Mammalia; order Rodentia; family Cricetidae; genus Ondatra; species Ondatra zibethicus. Next base: position 73,916 of record PVIU01006226.1, on the reverse strand, counting down.
CTGTTGCCACATGACCACTGATTCTTTTATGTCCTTCAGTCAACAGTGGGCACAGAGGCGCTGTGTCTGTGGCTACGCTGCTCTATTTTCCACATCTTAGTTTGTGTAATTAAAAAATTCAGCCTGGCTTCACACCAGAGCAGACCAATGTGCACACCATGAAGGCAAGTAGCCATTCTGTTCTGCCAGAGCTTTGTGACGTGAAAGCCACTCTCCCACCGCACTCTGTCTTCCCTCCTCTGCCTCTCTCCAACCAAGTCCACCGGTTCTCATAACCATTACCTCTTTCCTACTCTAACAGTGACATAGTTCCAGCCCCGTGAAGTTTCTGAAACTTGGATCAGATCCTGGTTTCACTTTAAACCATGCTACTTCTGTCAAGTCAATCCTTTGCTCTAGTCAATAACATCCCCTTGCTTGGGAAGCTTCAGGAGCTCATAGCTACTTACCAGGCTAAGATCTGGTATTCAAAGCTGCCTTTCAGGCCATACCTATGCCCTTTCTTTCCCACTTCTTGCTCCACTTTCCTAAAGCCCGTACTCATGTTGTTCCTTCCACATGGATCAAGACCCACTGCCTTTGTGACATCACAGATATGCTTCGAGGTTCTCTCACGCCTTCTTTTCTTGCTGTGTGCCTTAGAACTTCTTGAGTCCCTTCTGTGAGCAGCATTCTGCATGAGCTTCTCTGGTTCCTCCCTGGCTCAGGACTGGACATTTGGTAGAGCAGCAGTAGATCCGGGCCTTTGCTCGGTCTGACAAGACTTACTCCCGTGCAGGCGGCCCTTTCTGAAGCTGGCGGAAGCCTAGGGCGCTGAGAGCTGCTCCTCAGCTCCTCAAACTGGACACTATGCTATGGTGACTTTCAGCCTGTTGAGCGTTGATCTGATACTGTGATACAATGCCTTTACAAAGTCCACTGTGCTGTGAACTGCACGGTAGCCATTGCTGCTTGACAAAGTTCTGGCATTTCAACACTGCAGACCACACTTCTCCAGTGCATTTTTTGCTTTCATTTTTAATGATTCTCCATATTAATGCCTTTCCCTTTGGGAAACTTTGGTAAAGTGGGCGGCTTTGGTAAAGATAAAAAAGCAAGTAATGGTAGTTTCTCTAAATAAAATAATTCCTTGGGAAACAATCCCACCACTGAGGAATCAGGAATTTCATTGTACCCTCCTAATTACACCAAGAACAGTAAAGTTTGAGATTATTAGTCACACCTGATCCCAAGGATGAACTACCTACAATTCGGATCCAGAGCCTGAGGCCATTAAGGGCAAGAGTTCAGTTAATAAATACCGAGAAATCAGAATAGCATGGTACAGTGGGAAAAGAGTAAGACACCAGGACCTTCCCTTTGGGGAAATTGTGAGAACAGACCCATATATGAAGAGTAAGAACTCATAGTATAGTGTTTGCTCCCCAGAAGAAGTCCTTTTCCAAGGTCAGGCATTTGTATAAGGGTCTTCATTCTCTGGGGCCTTGAGAAAAGTTCCTGCTTGATAAAGCAGTCATTCTTCTTATCTCTAGAGAGAGAAACTTCTGGCCTTTCCATTAATGCAAGACCAGTGCCTATTGTCAAGGTCAATGCTGGATTCCTCATCCCCTGATCTCAAGCCACATCCCAGCTCACATGCACCCTGTCTCCTATTTAATCTTATGTGTAACTATAGAGTTAAAGGTGTAGTCTTTTTTCAATTAAGCCCTTCTAGAAGCCATCCTGAGTCACCTTCAGACTGTGTCCATCGCCCTGTACCCCCACCGACTCCACACATTCTCTTTGGAACCTGGACTCCCCCTCAAAAGCGGATCTCCAGCATCACTCAACTTTGAGATCCACACAACCAGGTAATTAGCGTTCCCCGCCCCCAATCTTATAACATTTTAAGTAAGTTTGCAGTTTTATCTTGGGCAACATTAACCAGTATCCTAGGCCTTATGCAGCCTTTGGGCTGTGGTTTGAACATACCTGGCAGGGGTCACTCCAAGCTGACAATTGTGCAGATACCAGACAGGAGAGGAGCAGAGAGAGGTAGAATTAAGGCATGGGGATTGTATTCACAAGATAGACCAGATGTTTCTTTAGGATGGCAGATAACACAGGGTCTCATTCTGCAGTGCAGGCTGGCCTTGAACTCATGGCATGGGTTCTATGCCCATTTTCAGCCTCCTTTCCAGTAACACCCATTGATATCCCCCCATATCACCTCATATCACCTCCTCCCAGGGCACAGCATAGACAAAACAGAGTCCTGATTCATATCAAGGGAAGGGGCAAGAAAGATAAAGACATACCAGACAGAGAAACGGCAGAGACTTCTGTGCAACAGAAACTGAACCTCATTGCTCTTTTCTGTTTTCTGCCCTCCTGGGTTAAAACCTTCTTCTTGACCCTATGCCTTGGGAAATCCTACGGGGGATTCTCTGGCCATAGCCTGACATTTAAGAGGCCTCTAATGATGGTGGGGTAGAAAGTTCTGAATGCTTATGGATGCTCCAAACTCAGATGATGAAATCCCAACTCCCACTTTGAGAATACTGGGATGGGGCCTTTGGAATGTGACTGGGTCATGAGCACAGAGCCTTCATGAGTGGAGTTAGTACCCATATAACTATAAAACTATATATATGTGTGTGTGTGTGTGTGTGTGTGTGTGTGTGTGTGTGTGTGTGTATGTATGTATGTATGTATCAGAGAGCTCTTAACCAAGTAAGGCTACAGATGACTGTGGTCTGTAAACCAGAGAATGTATCTCACCTGACACTATATTTGCCGGTACCTTGACTGTGAACTCCTTAGCTTCCGGCATGATGGGAAATAAATATTTGTGGTTGTAACCACTCACTTTTTTTTTGATATAGCATCCCAAGAAGATTAATGAGATCAGCCCTCCAAACATACAAACCCTGCCCTCTGCTCCAGTGAACTATCATGGTGATCTATCATGAAGCAGAAGACCTACTGTGTGCCTAGTTCTGTGCTGAGAACTTTATAGGAATCACTGCATCTAATCTCAAAATGAAATTTGGAGGCAACTATGGCATTGATCCCTGTACAGAAGAGATCGGATCAGATCCCTGTACAGAGTTGAGATCAGAGACATTTAAGTCATGTGTTCTTAGACCAAAAAAGAAGACCCCGGGGTGCTGGCCTTTGACCTCTGTGCTTTAGAGATGCACCTTGACCAATGTGGAAGTGGAGATAGTAGTGTGATTCAAGGTGGGAGACATTTGGGTGCCACTCAGATGGGAGGAGCTGACAACCAGAGAGACTTCCTGCAAGATGAGGAGGGGAGGAAGGACTCAGTGGCAGCCTTGAAGAAGACTCCTGGGTAAAAGAAAGCTATTTCAGATGGTTCTTCCCCCCCACCTCATGAATTTATTGCAGTAAGAGGCAGGGGAGAAACCTGGGGTCTGACTGCAATGGAGAAGTCTAGTCTCCAAGCTCAGGGACAGCCAGGAGCATCTCCTTGGCTGAAGGGCAGGCTCACAGAGGAGAATAAAAGGCCTGGCAGAGCTCAGTGGCCTCCTGCATCTGTGCACCTCAGTGCAATTAATGAGAACAGCTTCTGGAAAGAGCTTTGTCCCTCTGTTGACGGCCATTTAGCCTCTGGCTGTCAGATCACCATGGTCGCAATGAAAGCATCCTGCAGGACGGATGAGGGCAGGGACCTACTTTTCTTCCATCTAGAACAGACAAAGCACCACTGGTAAAATAGCTTTGTCTTTGGGGGGGGGCGTGCTGTGCATACCTTCACTCCATGAGTTCACCCCAGCCTGCCAGTGGCAACCCTTCACCTGGGTGTCCCAACCAGCCTGGGGTGAGCTTTGCTCTTGGAAACTGGGATTTCTTGGAAGGGGCATCTGTAGGAGTGCTTATGGCTCCTTGGTGTTCCTGGACAGTGAGTTATTATTGCCGCTTATCTCCAGCAGCAGGTGCAGGCATCCCGGAATGTTCTTCCCTGCAGAGGGAAACCAGGTGATATTTACTTGCCCAGGTGAATGAGTGAAGCAGCCCTGTCACGGAATGGAGGGCACGCCTCTCACCCACGGATTTTTCTTCTCTTCTTTCTTTCTTCATTATGTTTGTAATTTTGTTTTATTATTTCCCATTGGAAAGCTGTGAAATGAAAATGATGCAATCTACTGCTGTGAAATAATGTCGTGCTCGAGTCCTTTTCCAATAAGCCCCGAGGTTTGCACTGTGACGGCTTCATTAAATTAGTCGGCTTCACAGCAAATGGAAAAGCGCTCAGAGCTTCAGAGTTGGCTAATCCGTGTTGGGCTGCCAGAGACTGTAGCCCATGAGGGAGCCCAGACGATTGGCTCTGCGTGGCAGGGGCCAGCGGGCTTCCACCTGCCACGTGGGACATCTGCACAGCTGCCTGGAACTCCCTTAGCCCTCCCGCCCTTAAAGCCAGCATGCCAGACGCTGTCCCAGGTGTTGAAAGGATGGACCTGTTGGGGGCAGGAATGCTTAGTGGGTGGCATGGAAGAAGCAGGGCATTCTTCTGTGGGTCACCTAAAAGGTCACAGATACAGGGGTAGCTTCTCTCTGGAGGCCAGGACTCATCTTGTTAGATGCCACGCCTGAGATGCTCACTGATGAAATACAAGGGTTCTTGCGCAGCCTTCCATCCCCATCCCCCTGGGTTTCTGAGAGCAAATTCTCTCTGGCCGGGCTCCACTGCAGTATTAAAGATTTTCATTACTGATAGTTCTTCCCAGTTAGCACGCTCAGTATTAAACTCTGTCATTATGAAGTTAAATATGCATGATCCCCAAATCTATGTGTATTATAACAAGATTTTATTGTTATAAATTTGTCTTCTCTGTCTTCAATTTCTGCCTTGGCTGTCTTTTAAAAACTCAAACGTCTGATAACTAGCCAGGAGGTAATTAGGAAGTGGTGCTAAAGAATCACAGGCGCATTCTCTCACTCAGTCATAGAAATTTATTGAGTATCTACATAAGATAAAGTTCCCCCAGCCAGTGGGGAAGACAGTAGTGACAGCTAATTACAGCACTAAGGAATTCTGGTCTGAGCCAACACAGGAAGCCCCCTACCACATACACACATAAATATTGGATAAGACAATTTGAAACCACAGCTGTGCATCCAAATTCTGAAAATGCATGGGAATTTAGAGAGAGAGAGAGAGCATGTGTAGTGAATGAGGGGTGGAAAGGAATCCAAGCAAATATGTGTCACTAAGGAGTGGGCTTTATGTGCAGGCAGAGACAGATAGGAGACCTACAACCTCATGGGTGGCAGGGGCTAAAATGGGCCCTCCATATGACTGGGTGAATGGCAAACACCAGGGAAATATGACCAAAGCAACCTCTAAAAATGTAATCTATAAAAATATCAAAATCTAAAATTGTGCCAAGCAAGAGAGCTGGGCTCCAGATTCTCTTCTCATGGTGTGAAAACCATTAACAGAAAAAAATCAATTCATAAATTGGTTTGAAATCAAAGCAACCCAATGGGATCCTAGCAGAGGCAAGCTTATACCTCCCCTGAGGCATGCCTCTACAACCAGAGTATCTAGGATGCCCAGAGGAAAAACTCTCACTGACGATGAGCTCACAGGGAGAAGTTATAAAGCACAAAGGGAAAAAACTGCCAGGAGAGGAAGTCTCAGATTCAATGCAGCACCAGACTCCTCCATCCATGCAGAGCCCAGAATTAGCCAAAACCTCCTATTTTCCCAGTCATTCAATACTATTCTGCCCCAACTCTAAATGAGACACTACAGTGTCTGAAGCCCCTGCTTCCCTTTTTCCAATTTTGTGAGAATACATAGCTCTCCCTTAATACAAGGTGGGCTCCAGTAACACCTCTTCCCTGTCGATACCTATTCTGTGGATATAAATGGTACCGTGTTTATATATACTTCGTGTGTGTGTGTGTGCAATGTATGTGCACATGTATGCAAAGGTTTTTACACCCATCCATGAGCAGAGGCCAGAGGAGGGTACTGGGTGTACTGCTCTATCTCTCTGTTTATTCCCTTGAAAAAGGCTCTCACAATGAATCTGAACTATGCTGGTTGTCAGAAATCTCCAGAAAGGCTTCTGTCTCTACCAAGGATTATGGTTTCACATGACCGCTTGCTTTTTTTTTTTTATGTGATTCTGGGATTTGAACTGAGGTCCCCATGCTTGCACAGCCACCATGCTTACCTGCTGCGCTGTTTCTCTGCTCCACATTTGCATCTGACTTATTTATGTACATCCTCTTGCATACTTTAAACCAGCTTTTTGGTAGTTAAAAGATGTAGCATAATGTAAAGGGCATGAAAGTGGGGTTTTTATACTGTACAGTTTAGGGAATAGTGAAAAAATGCAACTCGTTACAGATGCATGTTTTTCCCTATGTGGCTTTAGGCTGTGGTTGCTTAGATTCAGATACAGAGCTTGTAGCTCTGGAAGGCCAGTGCTTTACATCCCCAGTCACATATAACATGTGTCTATATATTTCTGTTTAAAATGCACAGTCTGCTAATAAATTCTGAAGGAAGCCCATATTCTTCAATTGGCCAGATGGGACCCTGAGGGATGAGGCTCCTACTGCCTCCTCGCCTGACAGTGTAGTCAGGCTGCTCCAGGGAGGGGATTTCCCAAGCATTGTTTGGAGTCTGAATCTTGTGAGACCTGAAGATCCTCAAGAGCTCCTCCCTGTTCTCATAGGATGACATCATTTGACAAATTTTCAGTCATAGCTCCAGATTGCCTACTCAGTGAGCTACTTCAGGCTACTGGAGTTTGCTATTTAAGCCCAGTGACAAAAATCCACACAAGTGTCTGACTGCACTCACTCTGCTGGGTCTGTGCAGGCCATGGCCATCTCTGAGATGTCAGTCTTGTTTTGAATTCATGGACACCCACCATTGCTGTCCTGCTTACTTTAAAATCCCAACTCTCACTTGGTCTGGCAGTCTGAGAAAAGTGGAGAGCGCTTCTGCTACCCCACAGTTGAAAGGATTCCTATCTGCATCATCAACGGCTGGCCTCTCTTTCCCACTAATGGGGCCTCGAGGGACATACCCCCCACAACTCACACCAGAGCTGCCTGTATTCCATTAGCAGTTACTTTCCATACCCTTCAACCTTACTCTTCATTGTCACCTCCAGGTTGTCTCGCTGGGAAGAGGGATGTTGGTAGAAAGCTAAGTGCTAGTTTTTCCTGCCCTGAGTAAAGAAGGTAACTAAGTGGCACTAGGGCATGACTCAGTAGTTGCCACCAGGGCTCCTCTCCCCAAGTCCTCTGGCTCTCGGAGAGACACAAGTCCGGCTGCATTCTGTAGCTGTATGGCAGTCCTCATACACACGTAAACTCATTCCATCAGGAACAAGGAATGGTTTGTCAACCATCCTCTTGTAAAAACGTCTACTGAGTACTTGGTTTGTCTGTCCCAGTGCTGTGGTTAAAGAAGGGCAAGAGACACTTTTGTTGCCACAAGAGAACTCAAATGCAGAGGTGACAAGTAGGCAAAGGACCACCCCAGGCTCTCCTTTAGTTATTATAGTACAGTGACAGATTCACCTCCTAGGGGACTGGTCTGGTCACTGGTAACCATTCCTTCTGTCTTTCCTCCCTCTGAAGCTGCTTTAAGCCCTGTGGCCACATAGCTTAAGGAGCCTCGGCATGCCTTCTATAGCAGGAATGGCTTCATTTCTCTATTCCCTCCTCTTCGGTCCAGAGTGGAGGCCAGTCCTAACTAGAGCAGGTGATGCAATTGCATACACAGATACAACCCCCAGAGAGATATCTGGTCCAGGCATGCCAACTTTCAAGTTTCCAAGGATACAGCAGTCTGCCATAGCAGACTACATAAGGAGCTTGATAGCATCCCATCACCAAAGGTCTTTCTTGGATGAAGGAGAATGGATACCTGCTTAGGATCCAACAGTCACCAGGTTAGGTAGATTTGAATGGATCTGATCAGCTCTTGTCCTTCACTCTCTTAACTGGCCTCCCCTTGGGAAGGGGTTGTACCTGGTGACTGCTTCTGTGGAGTACAAGCGGAGCAGATGATGGGAGGAGGCTCGGGTGATTTGGTTGCAAAGGGACAGGATTCCCATCTTGCCGGTATCCCACCTCCCCACCCCACTCCAGGTTTGTGATCTGCTCTATTGGAGAGAGAGGCTCACATAGAAAGAACTGAAGCAGGGCCAAATCCTGCCATGGGAACCCATGGAACTGACTAGAGCTCCAGCTAGACTCCAGAAGGAGAGGGCTGGGCCTGGGTTGCTGGCCCACAAAAACTGTAAGACAGCAAATATGTGTTGCCTTAAGCTGTCACATTTGGGTCATTTTTATGCAGCAACAGCTAACAGACAGTTTCTAAGAGCACGTAGGGGTGTCTCTTAGAAACTTTTACATAATATTGCTTGTTTCTTCTCTTAAGACCTGGTAAGCAAGAATTTATAGTGTGGTAGTTTGTGTGTAATTGGCCCCCATAAGGTCACAGGGGCTGGCATAGTTAGGAGGTGTGGCTTTGTTGGAATAGATGTGATGGAGGAAGTGTGTCACTGTGGAGGCGGGCTTTGAGGTCTCAGATATGCTTAAGCCATGCCCAGTGTCTCAGACCACTTCCTGTTGCCTGTAGGATTAAGATGTAGCTCCTTCTCCACTTTCTGCTCCTTCTCCAGCACCATATCTGCCTGCGTGTTGCCATGTCCCGCCATGATGATAATGGACTAAACCTCTGAAACCATAAGCCAGCCCAATTAAATGTCTTTCTTTTAGAGTTGCCATGGTTATGTTGTCTCTTCACAGCAATAGAAACCCTAACTAAGACAGCTACTCTAATCAATCCCAGAAGACACCAGAAAGTGGGTTTTATTACAGTAGAAAATTCCTATAGCTAAGGGCTACTGGCTATAAGGCTCTTTATGGACAGACACTCTATGACAGTGCTTTAAATAAGCAGAGGCGTCAGACTTAGCCAAAAAGATTGAACTCCATGAGAGATCTACCGAATCAGGATCTCCACAGTAACCTAGAGGCTTCTAGAGGTACCACCTCTCATCTGGTCCCATTATGGTAACATAATAGGAAGCAGTGGACAAAAAGAGTGAAGGGCCTTGTGTATGTGTATTACATGTTTGTGTGTGCAGGTTGGCATGTGTATGTGTGTGTCTGTGCATATGTAAGTGGAGATTAAAAGTCAATCTTGGATGTTTTTCCTCAAGTACTGTCCATCATGTTTTGTGTTGTTGTTGGTGTTATTGTTTTGAGACAGGGCATTTCACTGCCTGAAACTTGCCAAGTAGACTAGACTGGCTGGCTGGCTACCAAGCCCCAGAAATTCACACGATGCTGCCTCTCTAGTTCTGGGATTAAAAGAGTGTACCACATTCATCTACATAGGTTTTGAGGTTGAAACTCATGTATTCAAGGTAAACACTTTACAAAATATGCTCATCTCCCAGCTCTGAAGTGTCTTAAAAGTGATAACATTCATTTGTTTGTATGTGGTACTATGAGTGTAGGCCTACATGTCCATGAGCGTGTGTGTATGTGTGTGCAAGTGTGCCCATGTGTGTGTGTGTGTACAGGTCAGAAGACAATTTGTAAGAATCAGTTCTCTCCTTCTACCACATGGGCCTGAGAGATCACAGGTAAGGCTTGATGGCAAGTCCCTTTACCCACTGAGCCATCTTGCTAGTCCCCTAAAGTGTCTTTTAAGAACAGATAACTGGTTGGTGGCAACCTAGGATAAGGGCACAAGGTTCCCATCTTCCTGGCTTCTTTATCCATTCTGCCACAAAGATGCCCCACCCTAATTCAATGGGGAACTCAGCTCAGGTCCTGAGCTAGCTGGAAAAGCAGGATGAGTTATTGAAGAACAACTTCAAATATTAACTTTATTTTTTCCGAAAACCATTGCCATTCCTCATCCCTCCATGTCGTTCTGGTACAGCAACAAGGAGTTCTTTTTTCTGGCCTCCATAAGGTGTTTTGTTTTGTAAGAAAGGGTACAGCAAACACTTCCCATCAGATCTCCATCTCCAGGTTCCATTCAGAAAACCTAGCCAGGATGGACTGTCACAATATTGCACACCTGTGGGTGTTGCTGAGCCCTGCTGGTTTGTCACCTTTCCCTCCATCTTCCCTGAGACAGTTGCTCCTGTCCTGGGGGTCTTTGCTCTACCTCCAGTCAAGGGCATCTGGTGCAGACATGGGCTGTTCACAGCCTGGGTTCCACTTTATTTTGATCCAGGGAAGCACCATCCCTGATCCGCAGCTGGATCCGCCTAGGGTCCTCACGAGCTCACAATGTCCCAGTGCTGGCTCATGAGTGATGACTCACAAGGGTTAACAACGACCTCTTTGCCATCCTCGGTGCTGTCTCCGAACATGTCTGTGTCCAGGCAGAGGTGGGATGCTATATGCTCGATGCGAGCACCTGTCTTCATCCATTGCTGAGGAGTTAGAGGGGAGAAAAAAAATAAGCTAATTTTTCCCGGCTAAAGCCGTGGGTTCTATGGATAATATAAATCACTTGGGCATTATCAGAAGGGATGATACCACATGTGGTCAGCCAGAGATGTGATTTCATGGTCTCATGAAGGAAGAAAACTGCTATTAATTATTCTGATATGCAGTAGGGTTTTTATTTTTTATTACATTTAAAATTTGTATTTATTTACTTATTTGTTTGTGTGTGTGTATGTGTGTGTAGGCCAGAATACAACGTGTCAAAGTTGCCTTTCTCCTTCCATTGCATGTATCTCCAGAAATTAAACTCAGATGGGCGGGCCTGGTTGCAAATACATTTAACCCACTGAGTCAGCTCTCCAGCTCTAGTCTTTTAAAAACGAGATTTTAAAATGTTAAAAGACAAATCAGTGTTTTCTAGGAAAACTCATCAGGAGGCAATACTTTTCCAAGGAACAGAATAGAAAATGTGAACTGAGTTAGACACAGGAGCAGAAAAAAAAAGTCTATGTGCCATGTCTTTCTTTAGGAAAAAGTTAGAGGAGAAAGAACAGATGGGGGGATGGGGCAGTGAAGACGACAGCAGGGGACTTCTTCAAAGTCTGTACCAAGAGCCCACAAGAAGTGAGTCTCAGCCGGTGTTCCTTGACTCTGTCATATGTGGTAAGGACAGAGGGATGGACTCATACTCAACTAGACACTGAGCTCTGAACTTCATAGAGACCATTGCAATGCTTGTTCCCCACAGTTCCTTCGGGTTACATCAGCCCCCTTTTGGAGAAGAGAAGGGGAACTCTCGGATACAGTGACCCACCATGTGCCACACTCATCTGTAGAATGAGCTCTTGAATCTCAGGATCCATATCTGGGCAGGACATGGAGAACATTCCTGGTACACGCCGCTAGAGGAACCGTGTGCATCTCAGACACAACTGACAAAGCCCAAAGCGCGGATTCACCAGTTTACACCTATGGCCCTGGCTCTTGTCTAAGAGTCCAGGCAGGTGACAAAGCAGCGACAGGAACATACAAAGTGAGCAGACCTGGTAAGATTAGCTAAAGTCTGCAGACTTGCAGGTACTCTCTGAGCAGTGGGTGTCATAGCCTCCACTACTGACACCCTTGAGGGAGTCCTACCCCTGAATCTGACTGGAAGGTTTCTTACTTATTAACCCTTCCTCTTTCAATATGTCCTCTCTTCTCCCTACTAGAAAAGACTTACACCCACCACAGTCACATTATGGAGGTTGGACCACTCCCAATCCCACCCACCCCAGGGCCTTCTGAGCACTTACCTGCCTTTCATCCCCATTCTTGCACAAGACAAGAACCACTGGGGCGCCGGGGAACAGGGTGACAACAGAGAGGCACAGCTCTTCCTGGATGATCTGCTGGGTGTACGTGAAAGCCCACACCTGAGGAGACCAGGGAGACTTACTCAGGCATGGGACAGCCACCAACTATGGGGTACCACCATGCCTATGGATCATGGCCCATACAGCTGGATAACAAGTTCCATGGATCCCAGGAAGTAACCATCATCGACAAGGTCACGTGGTAGGATGCTACACAGGGAACAAAGACTGTCATGAAGTCTCTGTCCCCTGAGCCAGGGACATGCAGGTGAATGCTGGAAGCTGCAGAACAATTCTGACTCTGGGCAGCAGCCTGAACAACACCTTAGCTGAGCCATATGATCTCCAGTGTCTGCTTGGAGACAATGTCTCCATGGGATCCTGTTGCTGACATTTAACACTTCAGACAGCTGTCTGACAGGCTACTCTCTGCCCAGATGTCTTTAGCGTGTCCCCTCTTCTTTGAAGGAATTCCAAGTCAGTGCCTTGAGGACATGAAAGCTATGATGAGAGGCAGATGGAAGGGTAAAGGGAAGGGAAACACTCAGGAGGAGGCAATGGAGCCGAGGAAAAGGAGGAGGAAAAGAAGCGAATTATGAAAGATGATGCTATTTGAAAGAAAGCGCACAGTCTGACAAGTCAAAGGATTCTGCCCTCCAACCCCTGCAGGGGGAGACGGTAGAGAAACCAGATCAGCAGGCTGGAGTTCTGATGGACTAGGGAACGGGGCGGGGGTGAGGGGGGAGCATTCTGTGAGGTCACTGCAAGACACCAAAGTGGCAGATTGCTTCACAAATCCAAGTACTCTCTAGTTCCCACGTTGGGAGACAGTAAGCCCTAGTGTAACTGCTGCCAGGGCCTGCATCTTTTCTCCATTCCATCCCTGTGCATGAAATGGCCTTCCATCTTTGGACCAGGCCACTCATGAGCTCCTTTTTGGCCAGTGCCAATGAAGAGCAGACAGCTTGTAGTGATAGGGCCAACTGTTCCTGAAGAATGTCACCTGTATTCATACTCATTTCAACTCCCATAATGTATTAGGGGTGACACTACTTTCTGGTCTGTCTTCTTCAGACCCTGACATACTCATGTGGCATTATCAGTAACATTTTATGGGAGTTGAGACAAGAATATGAATACAGCACTGTGCCATACCAGGCTCTGGGACATACATAGCGTTAGCTTCTCGGCTGTTTGCTACCTTCTCCTCCCACCTCTAGTCTGTATATTTGAGCACAGACATTCCCTAAATGGCCCTCTTTGGGTCTAGATATGTGTATTAGTGACTTTATCCACTTGAGAGGCCAAAGCCAGGCATGAAATTCACATGGGTCTTGAGACTGGGCTGGAGCACTGGGCAAATGACTCTGGTGCCCTAGGCACCAGGAGTGTGATCTAGAATGGTAATTTGCATTTGGGGTTGAGAATATATCTCCTTGTGGGAAGGATAAAGGCCCAAGGGCTGTGTCCAAGGGCAGAGCTGCAGGGAGCCATTTGTGGGCCTACAGGACAACTGGCTTGAAGTCTGTCAGATTTTACCCTCCCCTGAAAATAAGGCTTAAGTCAGTGATGAAAAAATGAGTTAGTCTCTTCTGTTATTTCTCTGTAGCCCACTGGGAAGCACAAATTAACATTTCAAAAATAAATCCTGTCATTATCATACGTTCACCACAATACGTGGTGTTATATAGTTTGTGTTAAAAGCATTAAGGGATTAAACATAGAAACTTAAAACACACCCCAGTTTCTAAAAGCACACCTTGTTGGTCTTTTCTTTTTAACACCCTAAGGGCCTAAAAGTAGCAGGGATGGGTTCTCTTGACATCTGGGACTCTATATTCAGAAATGCCTCTTGAGAAGGGACGTACCAGAGCACACCCAGGCCAGAGTCTAAGAAAGTCCACTCTAAAGGTCTGCAAAAGGGAACAGGAAATTATCATAAAAGTCCTTATACAAGGAGGCTAGAGAGATGACTGTGGTTAAAAGTAGTGTTTGTTGCTCTTACACGCGCGCGCACACACACACACACACACTCCTTATACTACACACACACATGCACGCACACACAGAGATACACACACACACGTGTGCAGGCACACACGCAGGCACACACGCAGGCACACACACATCCAGGCACACACACAGACACATACACAGCACAGGTGTACACACACACGTACACACACTCCTTACGCAAGTATACTTTCTGGTGTTTTCCTAATATTTAATCTCCCAGAGGTGGGCTGATCTCTGACCCCATCTGTAAGCAGAAAGAAGAGGGTTGGGAAGCAGCGGTCAGGAGCAGGTGGGTAGGAAGAACTAAAGCAAAGTGTCCACGTCCCATTCTGTTTCCCCCACACTTCCCAGAGGAACAGATGATGAACAGGTGTATTCAATGAATCCCGAGTCAGAAATGTACCCTAAGAAGGTAGTCATTGAGCGGAGGGCTGGAGTTTTAGCTAAGTGATAGCATATATACCTAGCAAGCAAGGCCAAGTTCAGAAAACAGACCAACAAACGGAAGGGCAGTGGCAGGAGTACTCAGCCAGATCTGTCCTCCATTAAGGATTGTGGGACCCTCGACCAATGGCTCCATTCAGAGCCTGGCAGAAGTGCTGTTCACGATGGATGTCCCTCTCCACTCCCAGGGAAGGTAACCCAAGGGCCTGTCTAAGGCCTGGTGTGAATGGCTTTGGCTCTCTATGGGGACGGACAGAGGAGAGAGTTTTGCCCCTGGTCCTTGGATTCCTTGGCTAGTCTGTTAGAGAGTACACTGTACTCAAGAGGACATGACCCCCGCCACGGCTGGCACAGAACAGTAGTCTCCTCTCCCAGGCAAATACCCTGGGGCTGCAGCTGGGAAAGCCGGGAAGCAAAGGGATCACTGTGGTCCCTGGGCTGGCCTGGGACTCACTGTTTTGAGCTGGATAGAAAATTAGGGAGGAAAGATTTTCCCAATATGTACCAAGAACTAAGAGAGGGGGGTGAGAGCAATGCCAAGCAGAGATGCTGATCTTAGAACGGCCCAGGGCCCCATCCTCTGACAGACAGGAAAACATCAACCTAGAGCCAGGAGACTTTACTCTCCACCCCACTGAAGAAATATCTGGCAGTGTCTGGAGACATTTCTGGATTATTAAGACTGAGTTCTATGGGCATTTAGTGAGGGGGCAGGGACACTACTAAATATCCTGAAGGCACAGGACAGTCCTCCTCACAACAAAGAATGATCCACTCCTAAGGACAATCATGCCGAAGTTATCTGGAGATAGTCTGCAGGCCTACACCTAAACTCTAAAAATCCACCCCTAAGGACAATCATGCCAAAGCTACTTGGAGATAGTCTCTGCAAACCAACACCTAAACTCTTAGATATCGTTCAGTATACCCTGGTTAGTGTGCTTGTGCCTAGCTCACCCATCTGTCAAGTAGGGGGTGATAACAGGCACGGCCCATCTGAGAGGCTATTGTAAGGAGTAAACAAGATCATGCCTGCTGAGCACTTAGCCGAGATCCTGGCCCTGGCTGTGCGTACTAGCGCCAAGAGTGGTGTTCTCACGTGAAGGAATGTTGGGTGAGGTGTGACCAGGAAAGGTGACTGGGTTGTTAGTAAGCAGGAGCTAATGTCCTTTATTGATGATGGTGAGTTCCGTGTTTCTAAGTGTCTGTTGTGAAGTGACTGTTACACACTGAGAAAACACGGGGGCAACAAGACAGTGTTGCTGGTCCTTTTGAGGTTAGAGCCGTTCAAGGGCATGGCTGGATGGAGCCATGGTCTTATGGTCTATGTATTTAGGTACAGTTTCATAGAAGTGAGGATCGAAGTGGTCGATGGTTATTACTCTGAGCAATACTGGGAGCAGCTGCTGGGCTCGCTCTCCATGTGAGCTCTCCTCAGATGAGATGGACCCAAGTAGAGGACATCAGGGCCACTGAATGTCCTCTGTAGGCCACACAGGAAAACCTATCAGGCCACAGACACACCTCTGAAGGGCTCCTTTCGGACACATGCCTGGAGCAAATGAGCCAGGTCCAACGAAACCTTGAATTTAGTACAAGACCTCTAAGGGATGAGTCACGGGGGGCAGCATTGGGTGTTTACAACAGCAAAAATGGCTGACAGGCCATGTTGGGGTCACGTTCTTCCTTGGCTGCACAGGCACAGATCTCAGCTCCACTTTAGAGATGGCTCCCAGCCCAGAGGCATCAGGGCGACCCAGCAGATTCCTAGATGTATATTTTTCTTGATTAGGATCATCACTGGACTCATGCTTGAGGTCGTCCATTTGTTTCCATCCTGTCTTCTACATGGCTGGAATAGCTCATATGTGGGATTAAAGCCCCATACCCACTTCGCTTTGTTGCACCACAGCTTTGGGCTCTGGGCAATTACCATCACTGGGATCCCTGCTCACTAGCTTAATAACTTTGTAAACTCTTGGTTACTTCTGTAACCTCAGGTACCATATGCAGAGACTACAAGTCCCTCTAGTAAGAGGGCCACTATATAGAATACATGGTTAATATGTGTATCTTCAGAATAGTGATTTCCATTTAGCAAAGGCTTGGTTACTGTTTCTGATGGTGACACCAATGACTGAGAGCAGGGCAAGAAAGGTATGTCCCTTTAGACTCTCCTTTGGGAACTCTCCTGGAGACAGACTGGCATGGCTCTTTTGAGGGGCTAGTCCCAGGCTGTGATGAGGAAGTCTGGGGAAGAAGGGGCAGGAGACAATGGGCTGACAGCTTGTTCCAAGGTACACTTGAGATCTCTACCCTGGAGGTGTTCGAGTCCCTGCTGATTTGCAGAGCCCTTTCAATCACATCTGCCCTTGGGGTTCCCAGCTGCTGCCTTCTGCTCCACAAATGGGGGGGGGAGCCTAACCCACTACTGGCTGGGCGGGGGGAAGAATATATCACAAACTGTCTTATGCTTCCCCTGCTTTAATTTGGAATAGAAACCAGAGTGGAGCATGTCTTCTTTCTACCTTTCATGGATATTTTTTCCAGAGAATTCAGTGAAGTTAAGAGGAAAAGTATTAGCCTAGAGACTTCTGGGGCTTCACAGGTTTTTGAATGCGTGATGTATGCCTCTCGCATTACCCTAGGGCATCAGCTTACCAGCACCTTTGAAACATTTGAATTCAGCATTTTGCTCCAAAGGATGACAAGCCAGCAAGAAGAAAGGTGAGGCAGGGTATGGAATGGACGGGCTTGTGTGGAGGAAGAACAATTATTAGAACTACTAGATTAAATAGCCTTCATGCTAGGCATGTCGCATGGGTGGAGAGCCATAAGGCTCTGGGGTTTGAGCGCCAGCCCTGCCAACAAAAACAAGCCAAACTAAATCAAAGGACTATCTTTCAGGCACATGGACATTCCAGTACCTGGGTGTTACCTACTTGGTGAGTGAATGTTATCTAGAGACAGAATTTGGACCTCCTTATCCCTCTCTCCACAGTTCAGGGTTCTAGAACACCCACCCAACGGCTCCAACCTGATCCCAAGATCTGTTTGAACCAATGCCTGGGTTTGCCCTCTCAGGGCAGGCTGTGTCTCTAGTATATATACCCAGGCTTTCAGAGGAAAGTGATTATACTTGAATATGAAAGCTTAGACTTCATCATGTAGGATGGAGCCATAAATGGGAAGAAACTGGAGCCAGGCAAAAGCAGTAAGCCAGGATAGCATATGTCTCTGGAGTATGGTGTGACATTTGTGGGACACAGGCCTCTAGTCACACTCTTGCCCCAAACTCTCATAAGTATTAGGGAGGACATTGTTCTCTATTGACTCTGGACCTTCTGATGGAGGCATGACCTTTGCTTTTGGATTTGTCACTGGAAATTGGCTATAACGAAGACCCCCTTGCCAGCTTTCTCCTGTCAAGATGGAACTGGTTAGCTGTTTTAATATTTATAACCTTGAAAAGGAATGTCATAGACAGGCATCTTCTCCCATGACTAAACAACCAATAAAGCTCTGGAACCACAACTTGGCTGTAACAAGCACCGGAGTTGGTGTGAGGGGAGGTCATCACTAGTATGTGACAATAGTCAATCTCTGGGAACCTTGGTGGCATCAGTTGTGAAGTAGGGTTAGGAGAAATATCTACTTCATCTGGCTCTTGTATCACTCACTTGCTATGGATGCTCAATGACTGAAGAGGTGGATGCAGGAAGAGATGCTAAAAGAATCCAAGAGTAGGTATACACCCTCTGGGCAGGCTAAGTCAAGAACGGCAGTAAAGATGAAGACAGGAAGAGACAGAACTGTGTTAAGAGGAAAGGACCCCCCCCCCGAAAGGATCCCCTCCAAGTGCCTGATGTTTGTAGACAGGGTTGAGATGAAGGATGACAACAATAGAGATTTATGAGGAATGAGGAAGAGGATCCTAAGGAGAGAAAAGATCACAAGTCAGTCCTGCAAAACCATACAACAGGTGCACACATGTATTCATCTCACGGAGATGATGCTAGCTGAAAAGCTTATGTGGATTTCCTTCTGAGTACCTGAAAGTGAAGCTCAATCCTGCTGCTGGGATGTGTATCCTTGGAGAATGGGGCTGTGTCTAATTCTGAATGAGCCCACCTTGTCTCCCTAGCAGGTAATGTGGTACCCAAGATGCTACAAGTCCAGTCTGCTGAGGTTAACTAAACTACTTCCTATCTCCTGATAATCTAGTACCTGAAAGTCACAGAAATCAGCCATTATCTCAAAGTAAAGCAGAGCGGCAGCCTACCACTGCCTCAAGGAGAGAGCACTGTGTACCTACAGGCCTTTCCTCCATGGCCCCAAGTGCCTGCCATTGTGTGCCTTCCTCCTACCTCAGGAAGGTCAGCTGAAAGGGCAGCTGGGATGGGCCATTCTCCTCCAGGTAAACATGACCTTGTTATCTCTCCTAGGACCGGGTATTAAAGAACCCTCTCTGTGGCCCAGAGAGTTGGTGGTTTTTTCTCCTACCTCCTTATACAACCAAAGTTGGCAAGTTCCAGAAAGGCTCCTCTCAGCTGGGGATAGACCAAGCGAATCCTGTCCCAGGGAAGGGGCCAGACAACATTCTGATTGATGGAATTCCCACGAGTCACACTCACACTCAGAATCACAGAGATGTGTCACCTACTCACAATGCTTTACAAAGTGTCACTTGAGCAAAGTGTGTCACTGTCATCCAGGCAGCCACACCTAAAGTAAAATTGACACCCCCATTTCCTTTCCTTTCTAGTCTAATCTAACTCCAACACCATCTCCTCTGCCCCATTTGGAGTAAAGGCTGCTTCTGGCAAAGTCATTTTAAGCCACAGCCAGGTCTGAGAGTGTAGATTCTTGTGAACAACAGAGAGCCACTGAAGGCTGTGCTGGGGTTTGGGACGATGATTAGAGACCACACACTAAGTGGGGACGAGGGACAGAGCAGGAGGAACACCTAGAGGCTGTGGCCATAATCTAACTTAAAGGTTCTCAACAGAGACTTTTAAAAAGAATTACCTTGCTCCCAAAGTCAGCAGAGCCAGTCTTGGGGAAATAGAGCTATCAGGAATAAATGAGGGTGGGCATGAGAACAAGGTGGGCTGCAGATACCGGGTTCTATAGGAGGAAGAGGGACCAAGACACTTGTGAGATTTGGAACCATGGCACAAGAGCAAAGGGTGCCAAGGGCAGAGACTTATGCATTGCAGGTATTCTGGGTGCTCATGGCCATCTGTAGAGTTAAACCACAGAGGAGTTTGACTCAGTTACCCTGTATTTGAGTCACAGTCCTGGTAGAAGTTCTTTAACTGTGAACCGCCTGTTTCCAGAGCCCTCTACTGGGACCTGACAGAGGTCTCACTAATAAGGACAAAATTCAACTTCCTCAGGAAGATAGACAGTAATCCAGCTCTTGAATCTCTCCAATCTCAGCATCCACTTGCCCTCACTCTATCCTGTAACCTCACTTTCCCTGAAGCCTATCCTTATACTTCCCATCAGGTTGTAGTATGTGCTATATTTCCTGGGTCACCCTCTCTTCCCTTCCTGGCCTTGTCTGTTTCTACTTCTGTCTCAAAATACAGACCATTTTTGAGTCCTTGGGGACAACTTTGCAATGCTCCTACAGAACTTGGAAGCCACATCTCTGTCTCTATAGCATCAGTGACAAACGCTCAGGGACACAGGTTAGATCACAGATCACAGTGGCTGCTTACACGTTTCCTCCTGCAGCCTAGCCTTGCCCTTCTGCATCTTCAGAGTTAACAACGTCTGCTGAATGAATAAATGATGCATGAAGGCACAGAATTTGTGAATCAATAAACAGGAGCTGCTCAAAGCTGAAAATATGGGTAATAACTTCAAGAGTTTACAAAGCGAAAAAAATAAATAAAAGAGTGGACTGAGAACTTCAGCAAACACACAAAGGTGGGGAGAGGAGCTAGACAAGAACCCCGACAGGAGGGGAAGAAAGCAGAGATCCTGTGGAATCACATGACAGAGGGGGTAGTCAGGTGATGGCTGTACTTGGCCAAGTGCTATGGAGGCTGAGACAGGTGGTGAATTTGTCAGTGACCTTGAAAAGAGCAGGCCTTGCTTCAGAATGGGGATACTGGCAGAATACGTGGCTTGGACAGGGTATGCTCTGTTGACAAGCAAGCAAGCAACAAGGAAAGCTTCCTAAGAAAGAGCCCCAAACAATCCACAGACATAGGGGAAGCAGGAGGGTGGTACCCTGGGAGAAAGCTGTGGATGGCAGTGGTGTGGCCAAATCTAATATAATGGCCAGGAAGACAGCTGTGAGACTCACCATGTGGGCATCTTGTCTCAATGCCTAGCAGCAGGCTTCTTTTCCTCTTTCCAGGTCATATTTGCAGAGTTAGCTGGTGTGACTCTCCCTGTCTGACCCATCCCCATGTCTACTACCTGTAGGTAGGAGACAGCTTCCAGTCCCTTTGATTTCCTGTTAAATGACTGGACCATTTCCTAAGGGCAGATGCCACTTGGAAGCCATCTTTCAAAGGAATTTCATGTATTTGGTAACCAAGTGGAGAGAAGCCAATGGTCAAGTAAGAAGTGTCCTTCTGTTCCATTCTGGACCCCTGGAGTCAGGCCAAAGCAGGGACCAAAGCTAATCTGGGTATCTCTACCCCCATGGCATGTAGATCTATGACCCCAACCAGTCACTCTACCTGAGACTTTGCTTCTTCTCCTTTGACCTTGGTGCAGGGGCTTAGCCTGAGGTGTGGAGTCTCTTGGTTTTTCTGCTTTTGAGACTCTAGGCACTTCTGCCTCTGCCGGATATTGCCCTTCTGGATGGAGGAGTCTGGGGGTACCCTGCAGGGAAGCCACAGGGACAGATGAGAACACACTGCTTTTGACATTAATGCTGCTAACTGCTAGAGAGATTAGGGGTGTGTTTTGAGAGGGCAGAGCCATCGTCCCTGGAGCTGTCACAAAGGTTGGCACTGCTCAGAGGAGGGAAGGATGCTGTGGGCACGATGCATCAAGGGACCCTCAGCAGCCACACAGCAGACGGATGTCTAGGATGGAGTCTATGTCACCAGTCCTATGCTCTTAGCACAGCCCAGTGTACCACCCCAGCAACTGAGAAGTTCCGCTATCACCCAAGTCCAGTCTCTCATGCTACTAAGTTCAACACAATTCTCTGGTTCAGGATAAGCGGGACTGATTGGTCTTTTCAGTCCTCCATAGACTTAAAAACTCTCCTCCAGTCGGTCATGGGTCATGTCTCTCCCAGGCCAGGCCGGACAAGGGCCTCTTCTTGTAGCTAGCTATGGTTCCAGCAGATAGGTATACCTGAGTTCTGGGTAGACATTCTCCAGGTACCACTTGAAGGTCTGGCAGTGTAGATTCTTCCTTAGGTCCAGTCTGTTCTCAATGCTGGAATGATGAGGTTGGAGGGTGGGACACAGAGACAAAACACAGCCATCAGAGGCAATAATCACAACATTGTCCTCCCCCACCGGTGGCACGCTCTACAGCCACACATCTCTATAGGGTGCTGAGTCAATAAACCAAGCAGAGGTTTCTCTAGCTCCAGACAGGCCTATGAAAGCACGCAGCTTTGTCTCTTGATGATATAGTAATGACAGCAAGGACTCGTGCTTTTCTTTGAAAATGGAATTGGGGGTCTTTTGCATCTTCATTAAAAACTAAACTGCAAGAACGCTGAATGTGTTGTTAATAATTCACTTCTGGGGCTATGGATCTACCCTCACTCCTGGTCCTTCTGTGGTTGGAATACCCTTCCTGACTGCCCCAGTCCCAGAGCATCCTCTTCTCTGGATGGTCTTGGGGTCTCATCACACATTTGTTCATCCAATAGTCACTGAACATCCCTACGTGACAGGCATTGCATGCAGTGTTAGATATGAACACTTCGGAAGAGTAGTACAAGATAGTGATTCAAGTACCATAGGTCACGTGACCTGAAGACAGGGCACAAAGACACCTTGGAGGTGCGTTCTTGTTTGATGGGTACCATGGTCCTCAAGTGCCTATTGATGCTGGAATGTGAAAGGAAGTGGAGCTATCTAGAGAAGTCAAAGTGTGGGTGAGGCAGGGTTCCTGCTGTAGATGGGGTGGATAGGAAAGCAGAGATCAGTGCTGTGAACAAGTCAGAAAGTTCTGCTACAGGAGCAATACTGGCCATGTGCCATGCGGCCTTAAAACAGAAGTGCCTGTGAATGGGGGAAATGAGCCCATGGAGATCCACAGGAAGCACTTCTGAAGGATGTCGGCTCTATTTCAAGGGCACTGGGATGGACTTGGTGGGCCCTGTGTGGAGCATGACTTAGGGATGCTTTAAGGAAATCTTACCACTGCTTCTGGAGTGGGCCATTTGGAGCAAAAGTGGGGACAGAGGACATGCAGAAGGTGACTGTACAATCCTGGGGACCATTATACTCCTTTTAGTGAATTGGGTGGGAATGGAGATGGTCAATCCTTTACTCTTTTGACCTAAGTACTAGTCACACCTTGTCCTCAATGGGCAGCCAATGGCAGTAGCTTTGCCTCCTGCCCAACCCCCTTCCTCCCACCCCTTTCTCTCTCCAAGACTTGACTCAAACTACTTTTCCTCCTCTTCCTCCCAGTTTCCCTTCTTCTTGTGCCGGGACTCAAACCCAGGGCCTCATGCACATCTAACCAACTGCTCTACCACTGAGCTTCAGCCCCAGCCTCGAGACTTCTTAAAGCACATAGAACACTTCCTCACCAGACCTCTCAGCTTCTCAGGGACAAGGACAGCATGCTTTTAGCATGCTTGATGTGCTGTGTGCAGAAAGAGCCTGGGTTCTTGGGGTTCGAATGAAGCAGCAGCATCAGGACATGGTGATCACTCACACAAATCAAGGACGGGAAACTATGGTGATATCCAGACTTGCGACTTGACGCACATGGTGTAAGAAAGACTGTGGGGCTGGATGGGGACTATGGGGAAAGACACAAATTCAGGAACAAACAAGCTTAGGACTTGTTCCACTGGAGATGTCTGGGAGACATCAAGGCAGAAGTGGCCATCTGATACTTGGGCATAAAAAACTGCAGCCCAGAGGAAAGGTTGCGGCTAGAAACGCAGTGGTGAATAGATGTGGCAATGTCACCGGAAGGATGTCTAGTTAATAAAAAGATGATTTAGGACAGAGCCTCAGGGGAAGGCCAGAGGCGGGAAGAAGAAACTAAGCACAGAGTTGGGATGGAAGACATAGGATCCAGGAACAGCAGAAAAGAAGCCCAGGAGTCAGGGGTACTCCAGAAGGGAGGGTGTTGGGCTAAGCCTGGTGTAAATAGCCTCAGGGTTCGGAGGGGGCAGCACAGGTGGACCTGTGCCATGATGCTTGGTCCTGGGCAGGCAGAAGACAGGCAGAGAGGTGGTGAGCAATGCTGTCTTAAAGGTAGCTATTACTGTGTATTTTCTTTGACCACCTCCCTTTCAAGGCAAGGAGTAGATGCAAACATGGAAGGGAAAGATACAGGAGAAGCAAACCGAGGTTGTAGAGAGAGGAGGTACCTGGACACAGGCCATGCGCCCCCGCCTGCAGGGCTGGACACTCTACTAATTTGAAAGCCAAGAAAACGAGCCCTCTGGAGAATGAGCTCAGGCAGCAGAGGTTTTGGGGATCTGCAGGCAACTCCACTGTCAGGTTAGTTTGGGAACTGCTCCATGGAAACTTGTTCCTCAAAACAGGACCCTCCGCCAACATCATGTGGGCGCAGCATCATGTGGGCTCTTATTAGAAACACGGACCTCAGGAATCAGATTCCATGTTCTAACACACACCCTGGGAGATGTGTGTGCTCATTAAAATTTGAGGGGCCCTGCATGGCAAGCTGGAGGAGATGAATGCAGACTGCGGGAATGTGATAAGTGTTGATTTATGAATAAATGCATTCATTCATAAATCCTGTATCAGTAAGTCAGACCTCCTCTGGAAGCACACCTGTCCACAGAGACAAAGGAGAGCGAGAAGGATGGTACATTTGCGGCCAGGCTAATGGGTCGATTTGTCTTGGGAAATCAATATTGTCTATTTCATCCATAAACTAAATGTCATCCGTGCAAGAGGAAGAAAGGAGGTGGTGGGTTCAGGGTGGGAAGGGAGTGAAGAAGGTTTAATAAGAGCAGTGGGTTTGAGTTGGTTAGGAAAGAGCAGGGCCAGGAGGGATCACGTGACTTTGCCGACAACACGGCCAGCCATGAAGTACCATCAAGTCAGAGATTCTGAAATTCCACAAGACTGCCCAGCAGCCTGTGCACAGGGGGAGGAAGAGATATAAAAGCATTGTATGTGTGCATGTGTGTGTATGTTCATATGTGTAGGGGAAGGTGTTACTAGGTGGACAACAGAGCAAAAGACTGGAGGACCAGGCTGGGCAGTGGTGGCACATGCGTTTAATTCCAACACTCGGGAGGCATTGAGTTTAAGGCCAGCCTGGTCTACAGAGTGAGTTCCAGGACAGCCAGGGCTGTTACACAGAGAAACCCCGTCTTGGAAACAAAACA
This sequence comes from Ondatra zibethicus, assembly GCA_004026605.1. Taxonomy (NCBI): domain Eukaryota; kingdom Metazoa; phylum Chordata; class Mammalia; order Rodentia; family Cricetidae; genus Ondatra; species Ondatra zibethicus. The sequence continues at coordinate 49,112 of PVIU01006226.1, read as the reverse complement.
AACAAACAAAAGATTGGAGGACCAAATGTCCCGAGGTCCTGCCTTTAAGTAGAGTAGAAGGAATCCCACATGGGGGGGGGGAGGATGAAGGAGTGAGGCTGATGGGACCCAAAGTTGTGATGGGGACAAGATGCAATGCCTCAGGAGAGGTGGAGCGAGCAAACTGGAGAGTGGGCATGGACTGTGATGGCAGAGGCTGGCTCCGATCCAGTCCTCTGGTGCAGGAATGAACCCAACCCTAGAGGTTTAGGCTTCAAAAGACCACCTGCTCAATGGCCTTCTATGATGAGTGAGAGAGACGAGTAGGACAAAATGTCATGGCTGCCCCGCCTCCTCCCCAAGGATCACAAATAATTGAGGGAAGTTGCAATATTTTTCTTACTCCAGCTAGCTTGGGGCTGGGAAGTACAAGGTCATATATGGTTTGGGAGTCAGTGTGTTGTGAGCCTTCGGGGGTGATCTGTGCTCTCTACATAAACCTCAGTCTCCCTACCTGTCAATCAGGGCTAGGCAACTGCATCTCTCAGAGCTTAGGGAAGATTAAAGAGATGCTGCATGGAGCAGTATACCTAGCATTTAATAAACATTCTTTCTTCCCTCGTCTTCACCTACAAAGCTTGACTATTGCTGAACAAGATGTGTGAGCATGAAGTCCCCTCCAAGGAAGGGCTGGAGCTTAAGCTTGGAGAAACAAACAAGTCGAGGAAGGAATTCCAACCTAGAGGGACCAGTAACCCACGTTACCTTCCTGCAAACAGCTATCTGTCTACCATGCAGGGCTATGCTCAGCTCCCTCTGTTGGAGTGGGCATGCAGGAGTGGCGCCACAGGACAGCTGGCAAACACCCTGCATACCCAGAACAGTGCAGAGCATAAAGAGATCTGAAATCAGAACGGCCACAGCTCTAGGCCTGGAGGAGGCTCCAGAGTCAGCTAAGGTGATGAGCTCATGAGATGAAGTCCCTCTCAAGTCTCTGCCCTCCTCAGTCAGTGCACACTTACTTCCCGAAAGGTCTCTCCAGGGCGAAAGGTCGGGCTGCATAGTAGTACTGTTTGTATTCATCCATCCACACTTCAGCTGTCCGCTTGGTGTTCCTAGGGCGATAAGGAGTCTCAAGAGGGGGTTCATCTGGGAATCACCTGCGGACATTCCCAGGTGAAATAAACACACGGGGCAAAGTTGACAGCAGCCACCAGGACAGAGGTGTTCACATCACTGTTTTTAGAATACGGAGTAGGTATCCCAAGACGTAGGACTTTAGTAGTACCAACAGCATTTCCCCAAAAGATACCGATCAGGAAAAAAAAATCACACTAGAAACTGAACTTTGGTGACTCTCAAAAAAGCAGAAAAGGGCTAGAGAAAGGAGGTGTATCATTTGTTTCCTGTCAATCTGAGTAAAAGGTGGGGCTTGTGAGGACCAGCTAACCTCTGGGTCTGCTTGCTTAGTGAGCTCTTGCTCCAAGGTCCTCCACTTTCTCACAGTGGACATGTTGAGGTCTCAGCTCCCCAAAAGTAGGGTCGGTGCATACACGGGCCAAGCAATGGTCAACATGTAAGGGCTTAGCAATCAAGTCATCTCTTTCAGCACTTTGCCTGTGTGCTAGGCTTTTCATCAGACATCTGCTTGAGACTGACCCTACGCATAACCATAGAAGAAGGAGAGGCAGAAGAAGAGGAAATGGTTGTCATCATTCAACAGTCAGGGGGTCCCGGGAAGATCCCTGAAGTCAAGAGAAGAGAGATCAAAAAATAATGAGGGCTGGTGGGTCTGGGCAGCTGATGCACACAGGGGAAAGGGAACGTGGGTGTAAGGAATACCAGGTTCTTAGGTCTACTTTAGAGCACAGGCATTTGATAGAGGAGCATGGCAAACCCTGCTGAGCTGGATTCTTAAAGGAAAGTTAAACACAGGCAGCTAGATTTGGAGGCACTGGAAGGAGTTACAATCACCTGGCTAGCCCCTATAAGTAGTTTCACTATCTGCAAGCTGGAAACTGCTTCACAAACACCATGCCTCTTTTCTCTAACCAGAATGGCCCACCCACCACTGCCCTGCAAGAATGCTTCCTGGCCAAAGCCCAATCTCAAAGAGGCAAAACATCTGATGTCCCAGGATCCTGCTTCCCAAGCCAGTGGCCATCCAGCCATCGCTGGCTCCTGCATAGTCAGACCCCTGTGCCACATGCCAGATATCTCTGGCTACCTTCACAGTTTCAAAACCTGAAATCGAAGGTGGCTGGCTCAGCCTTTGTTTCCTTGATGGTCCCTAGCCTGCCACCTTCTCTCCCCCTCCATTCTCTCCCCACCTATCTTGCTTTGCAAGATGCAGAACTTGAGCACTGTTCAAACCCAGGCCCCCTGAGCTAGCAGTGTCGGGATACGATACACGCCCATTCACGTGTGTGATAAATCATGAAAGAATACCATAAATAAGTAAGTCAAAAAGTCAAAGGATGGGAAGCTTCCTCCCCAACACAAATGGACCAAACAGCAGGAAAGGAAAGAGGATTGATTAGGGAGATGAGTGAAGCAACTGGATGTCAAGAGACAAAACATCAAAGAAAAATATTTTTAAGAGAGTCAGGGGCTGGAAAGATGACTCGGCAGTTAAGTAGGCACTGTTCTTGCAAAGGACTCAAATTTGATTGGTTCTCAGCAACCACATTAGGTGGTGGACAAACTGCCTGCTACTTCAGCTCTCCTCTGGCCACAAAAGGCAGCTCCATCCACAAGTGCACCTCCCTTCTCGGTGCATATACATATAATTGCTTTTAAATCCTAAGAAAAAATAGACATATTGAATGTTTTAACAAGAGAAAACTAAAGAGAAATATTGAGAAGATGTATGAGGGCAATGGAGAAAGGAGGCAGGACAGGCAAGGAGTCCCTGACTTCTGTGTCTGTGGAATAGGGTGCTGGTTGAGAGGAGAAGCCCCGGAGCTGGATTATCAGGAATGCCCCTCTACATTCTTCCGGTCTAGCAGGAGGTCCTGGAGCAGGCACAATGCTGCTCTCTCCAATGTTTCCCATCTCTTGTTTCTTCCCAGGGATGGTTCCCCGAGTGCCCCAGCTGTTTCCCCTCCCCTTCCCAAATGCCTAGAGGCAAAACCCTGCAGGATGGATCTAACCAGGGACTTTAATTACTGAAGTTCTAGGGAATGAGGTAGGTGTGGGTGGGCTTGGTGGGATTCTCAGGTCTTGGAGATAGCCTACGGAAGCCTTGACTCTAATGACAATTGCTCAGGCAGAGTCCAAGTTGTAGGCGTGCAACTCCTGTATCATCCAGGGTGGCAGAGCTCCGACTCTGTCGCAAATCCTTGGCCTCTATTGCCTTGCCATTGTCCATCTACATTAGGCCAGGGCCCGCACTTACTTTATGTATGTGTTGGCGTTTCCATCAGGGAAAATATATGGATGCTTTTTCCTGAAGACGTGCCCCACCCGGCTGCAGGGGATGATCTCCAGGCTGCCTCCACACATCCACACTCGGAAGGAGATTTCTGCAAGACATCCATATTTCTCTGATTACTTGCCAGTCTTTCTATACTGGATTTAAAGTACTGGGTCTGGGGCTTCACGGGCATCTAAAAACAAATCCCTCAGTTAGGCTGTGTGTTCTACAGAGGACATCTAAATTCCAGGCCCAATACCATGAAGAATGGACCTAGAATTGCCCAAAAGACAGCATGGAGATGTGGGGTACCCTAGTGGGATGTTTTGGGAGACAATGAAAGGCTTGCTTTGGGATATGACACAGGACAAAGGCTTCGGGGTAGAAAATCAGTCACAGTCACCCTCTATGATCACACATAATTAGAACAAAGAGATGGCAAGACTGGCGAGGTGGCTCAGCCAGCAAAGGCACTTGCTACCAAGCCTAAAGACCTGAGTTAAGTCTACAGAACCAATGTGATACACTACCTCTTCCTGTTTGCTGCTGAGTGGTGGTAGATGGGATGGAGTCAGAAAAGGCTGTGGTTAGTGTGGTTTTCTGTTGGAGCTATTCAGAGTAGGTAGGCTCCTGGCCAGATTTTTGTCTCAATGTTAGCCCCAGGGAATCAGGCAGATGGTAGTAGTAGGGAGAAAGGGACAGGGGAATACTTCTTCACTGCCATTGTTTGAAACTGCCTGTGTGAGGTGACACTGAAAAACATCTTTTTTATTGCTTTTATTGAGCTCTACATTTTTCTCTGCTCCCCTCCCTTCCTCTCCCCTCCCCTCCAACCCTCTCCCATGGTCCCCATGCTCCCAATTTACTCAGAATATCTTGCCTTTTTGTACTTCCCATGTAGATTAGATCTATGTAAGTCTCTCTTAGGGTCCTCATTGTTGTCTAGGTTCTCTGGGATTGTGATTTGTGTGTGGGCTGGTTTTTCTTGCTTTATGTTTAAAAACCACTTATGAGAAAGTACATGTGATAATTATCTTTCTGGGTCTGGATTACCTCACTCAATATGATGTTTTCTAGCTCCATCCATTTGCCTGAAAATTTCAAGATGTCATTATTTTTTTCTGCTGTGTAGTACTCCATTGTGTAAATGTACCACATTTTCCTTATTCATTCTTCAGTCAAGAGGCATTTAGGTTGTTTCCAGGTTCTGGCTATGACAAACAATGTTGCTATGAACATAGTTGAGCACATGTCCTTGTGGCATGATTGAGCATTCTTTGGATATATACCCAAAAGTGGTATTACTGGGTCTTGAGGAAGGTTGTTTCCTAGTCTTCTGAGAAATCGCCATACTGATATCCAAAAGGGCTGTACCAGCTTGTATTCCCACCATCAATGTAGGAGTGTTTCCTTTACCCCACAACCTCTCTAGCATAAGTTGTCATCAGTGTTTTTGGCCATCTTGGCTATTCTTACAGGTGTAAGATAGAATCTCAGAGTTGAAATCAGAGAAAGAAATCAGAGAAACATCATCATTCACAATAGCCACAAATAGCATAAAATATCTCGGAGTAACTCTAACCAAACAAATGGAAGACTTGTATGACAAGAACTTTAAATCTTTGAAGAAAGAAATTGAAGAAGACACCAGAAAGTAGAAAGATCTCCCATGCTCTTGGGTAGGTAGAATTAACATAGTAAAAACGGCAATCTTACCAAAAGCAATCTACAGATTCAATGCAATTGTCCATCAAAATCCCAGCAAAATTCTTCACAGACCTCGAAAGAATGGTACTCAACATCATATGGAAAAGCAAAAAACCCAGGATAGCCAAAACAATCTTGTACAATAGAACTTCTGGAGGCATCACAATCCCTGATTTCAAACTCTACTACAGAGCTACAGTACTGAAAACAGCCTGGTACTGGCATAAGAACAGACAGGAGGACCAATGGAACCAAATTGAAGACCCAGATATTAATCCACACACCTTCAAACATCTGACTTTTGACAAAGAGGCAAAAAAATTAAATGAAAAGCATCTTAAGACAGCTGTATGGCTGCTTTACAATTCTCTATACACAATGCTCTCCTTACTGAGTCTATTCAGACTCCCTCTCCCATCCCCCACCCTAATGGGCACATCAGTGGTAGAAAGGGGAGAAAAAGCAATGTCTAATTTGTGGGACTCCCTGCCTGGCCCATGCTTCTGCACTGAAGCTCAAGTGTAGGGACAGGCTCCTTAAGGGGAAAAAAATACCCGAGTGGCTGCCCCTGTGATGCAGTCCTAGTCCAGGGACAGAGAATGGGGATGCAGGTATTTGGGGGCCTCTCTGTCACGTGCCAGCATACCTCCAGCAGCCTGGATCCCACCTTTCAGTCTCCTTAGGTTGCCTTACATGGCCTTTCTCTTCTGCATTCCTCTCGTGTCCTGCCAAATCTCCATCACACCAGCGCTCAGAGCAGGCATCAAGGCTGGCATCTCCTTCCCCTTCCCTGCTCTCACATGTTCTCTGCAACCTCTTTTGCTCCCTTCTGTCCCTCTGCTGCAGGCAGAAGTTCCTTTACACCAAGCCTACCCCACCGTTTCAATATCTACAGCTCTGCCTGCCTCTCCCAGCCAGGCTGCACCCAGAAAAACAGAGAGAAGACACAGGAAGAACTTGGCTTTGTCTACCAAGTCTGTAGTGGCCTGTTAGATACATCCTTGAGAAAGCAAGCTTCTGTTTGCTGAGGCTTGATCTTGTAAGTTAAACCAAGACTGTCAAAGTCCCCCACAGAACTGCTGTTAGCATCAAATGAAAGAGACTTACGAGAATGTCTGTGAATTGAGCACTATACACCCTCGGGAAGGCAATCTCTTGAAAACTCAGACACTGACGTCACCCACCTGGGTGTGCTTCTTCGCAGGCTACTTCTGCTTCTCCCTCATTCTGTCAACATGACAGGGGACCCTGGAGCTTATTAACTTAATACTGGAGATTTTTGTGTCTCCTCAAAGGTCCCAGATATGGAGAATTATTATTCGACCACATCACTGTCTGACACTGGTGCTTGTGAGCCACTAAGCAAGGTGTGGTTCAGTTGCCTGTGACCTATATCTTGTCCAGACACTACAACAAGGGATCTCAGAGGTCAGATGTGGAATTCTGTCCATTCTTTGTGGGACCGAGTCTTCTTTTTGGTGTATTCTCCCATCAACTCTTCTCCAGGAACCCCAAGAAGGGTCTGCTCTACTTTCTGGAAAGGAAACCTCTATAAAGCCCAACAAATGAGATGATGGCTGGCTTATGGGATATAAGCTACACACTTTATGCCAGCCTTTCTCTAAACAGATGCATGCGTTTCAGCTAGCATCTTCTTTTCCATGTATTCAAATGAGACATGTGTCACCCACATTTGAAAAGCAAATTCTTACAACCACAATCCCATCCTCCCAGCCCTATAAACTACCTCTTTTCCTGCAGTTCCTCTGCTCAGATTTTTGTTTCAGGGTCCATTCACCCCTGCTGTGCTGGTTTGAATGTAATTGGCCCCCTAATCTCATAGGAGTGGCACTATTAGGAGGGGCAGCTTTGTTGGAGTAGGTGTGGCCTTGTTGGAGGAAGTGTGTCCCTGTGGGGGCAGGCTTTGAGGTTTCCTATGCTCAGGATACTGCCCAGTGTGACAGTCAACTTCCTGTTGCCTACAAGATGTAGGATTCTCAGCTACTTCTCCAGCACCACATCTGCCTGCACGCCGCCATGCTCCCCATCATGATGATAATGGACTGAACCTCAATTAAAAGTTTTTCATTTATGAGTTGCCATGTCATGGTGTCTCTACACAGCAATAGAAGCCCTAAGACACCTGCCCACCACCAGTCATGTAGTCTCCCATCTTAAATGGTTCCATCACCTGGCCATTTGTCCCTCTCTTCTTTCCTCAGGGAGACTGTCACTGAATGTCTTTCCATCACTGGATGCTTCATTGTCTGATTCCAGGGCCTGCTCAAGGACACCGCGGACTCGCGTGTCAGCAGCCCCAGCTCTACTTCAGGGTGCAGTGCTCAACCTCAGGGACAGCTGACACTTCGGAGAGATGCACAAGCCACCATGCCACCTTGTCTACATCTCTCAGCGTCACACCACAGTCCCTGCCATCTTTCCTGCTCTAAGCCCATCGTCCCCCATTTCACTTTCCTGTGTGCTGTGTTCGAGCCCAAACTCAAGCTAGCCCAGTTCTTCAGACCTTAACCATGGGAGGCAATAGCACCTTCCTGCGCTTCTAAGGCCAGGCAGTGTCTTATCCATCTTCATAACGATCCCACTCAGTGTTTATTGGTGCACTTGTTCTCTACGGCAGCTCTGGTAGGGTGACTGACAGCAGGGCACAAGGAATGGATAGACTTTCCCCAGCTCCAGACTCTGCGTTGTTATCTGGACAGCCCTCTTCCTCAGAGCTGAGCACTTGCTACTGGCCAGGGCACCCACAGATACAGATTCTGACCTCAAGGCACCCACAAAGTAGGACAAGCAGCAAACACACAATCAGCTAATCCATTCCTGCCTCATCAAGTCACAATCCAACCCTACCGAACGCAGCTCTCCTTCAGGCCAGCTGCCCTATCCGGAGGAGTCCTGGCCTGGGATAAGTTTGTTTTCTCAGATCTCAAGCCTACATTGTTAGGAGTAGTTTTGGGAGACATGTGACATGGGTCCCTGTACTGTTGCTTGAGTCAAGAGGCTGTCTGAGGGGCACAGTGTGGGGTTTTCAGGCTGGTGTCATGACTTCTAAGCACCACTCTGTGGAATTCTTAAAATCCAGGATGTCCAAAGAGCCTGCCTTTATCAGTACCCGTGACTTCAGAAGGATGAGCAACTGCTCTCACGCATACGCCAGGCCTGCTTGGTTGGCAGTTTCGTGAAAGCTTTTGGGAAAGTTGGCCGATCCTGAGCTGCCCGTAGAGGGCTTGGACAAATGCCAGGTTCACAGAGGCTGAGGTGTGAGGTCACACATTCTCAGAGCCTTGCTCTCCCAGTTTGCACTCATGCAGGGCTATCATCTCTTCAGTGAGGCTGGAAGGAGCCAGAGTGTTTGTACAGAGAGCCTGCAGGTGTTCTCGCTCAGTCGGCCCTGCATCATCTCCCTGGTGATGAATGTCACACACACCCAGATCTATTCTGCATTCCAGGCAGGGAGATGTGCAATTACTCCATCCTCACCGGAGGCACTGTGATGGGATCTTATTCTTTGAACTTCAGATTAATATTTGAGAGCAAATTGCCCTCATGCCCTGCATTTCCTTCTCTTGTCTTCTATCTCCTCATCAACCCATCAGCTAGTAAACCTCCTAGAACCCTCACCTTTCAATAGACTCAACACCTATCTGATGAGCCTATAAGTGGTGGGCAGGAATTTAGGGGACAGTGAGAGGCTCTTTCCCCAGGAAGCACACCATTGCTGGTCAAGATTCTGACTTCATTTTGTAGCCTGCTTTTTTTTTCTTTTCTTTTTCTTTTTTAAAAGATTTATTTATTATGTATACAGTATTCTGCCTGCACACCAAAAGAAGGCACCTGATCTCATTACGGGTGTTTGTGAGCCACCATGTGGTTGCTGGGAACTGAACTCAGGACCTCCGGAAGAGCAGCCAGTGCTTTTAACCTCTGAGCCATCTCTCCAGCCCCTATAGCCTGCTTCCTAACAAAGGCAAAGGGCACCAATTCACACAAGAACAGCTATTTGTATTGGTTCTGTTTATTCTTCATTTATTTATTCAGTGTGTGATGGGGTGTGGGGTATGTGTGTTTGTGTGTGTGGGTCTATACATGTGCACATATGCTACAAAATGTGTATCAGAGAACAACTTTTGGGTGTTGGTTCTCTCCTTCCATTTGTGGTTTCTGGGGTTTGAACTCAGGTCCTCAGGCTCTGGGACAAGGGCTTTACCCACTGAGCCATCTTGTTGGCACCACGGTCCTTGTTTTAAGTGGTTCATTGTATTGTGATGTAGGCAATCACGTTAGCTATTCTACCTCCTTTCCAGCTGAAACCTGTTGACAGGTTTAAGGGAGACAGTGGTGGGCAGAATAGACATTCACCTGGCTATTGTCACTCATAGATCTGCCCTTACTTATGTGACAGGTAATTCAGCAATTTTCAATTTCCCAGCTTTTACCGAACCAAGAAATGAGCTCTGTGCTAAGGTCTATATGTATTCCTCCTCATGTTCCTGGGTTGCAGATTTAATCTCCAAAGCAAAACAGTTGAAAACACAAGACCTCTGAGGGGTCGTGAGGGATCAGCTCTGGTGAATGGATTAATGCTGTTATCTAGGGAATGAGCTTGCTATCACAGGAACCTATTTCTATAAAAGGATGAATGCACCCTCCATACTCCTCCTGCCCATAGCGTGTTCTCTTGCTTCTACATTTTGCCATGGGATGATAAAGCAAGCAAACCTTCTCCAGATGCAGGCCCCTCAATCTTGGACCTCCCAGTTCCCGAGATAGTAAGAGATAAATCTGTTCCTTATAAGCCACCCAGCATGGTACTGTCCTATAGCAGCACAGAATCAAGTAAGCCATTGTCGTTGTCCTTCAATGAATGTGCTGATTTGACTAGAGTTCATCTTATTTGCCGATGAAAGATAGCTTTGGATATGTGAGCCAAACTGCATTCCATCTCACATCTGGGACACACAATGGAGGCTGTACCCAGGTCCCTGCTTCTGGACAAGTATTGACTACATGTCCAGAATGGTCACTCATGGCCATGTGACGGCAAACACCCTTTAACTTTCCAATCTCTGATGGCAAATAAGCAACCGGTGTCCCTATTTGACACAATGTGGGACATTGAGGAGCAGCAGCAAGGGTGACCTGTGGCATCACCACTGGACCTGGAGAATCAGAGGTGGCATTGAGCTCTAGCAGAACAGCCCAAAGAGCATTATGAATCAAGATGCTTTAGCTGGCTTTCTGTTTGGAGAAAGGTGGTATCTCCTCAGTTGGGAGTGTTCTTCCTCGTTGAGGCCACTTCCCTAATTAAGCAAAAGCATGGGCACTGATGCATCTCAGTAGGGTTGGATAGCCCTCCTTTATTGGACATTGGTCACATCATCCTGAAGGGAAGGCAGCCAACACTGCCGGAGCAGAGACTCGGCTGTCTTCACACAGCCCCACGAGAGACAGATGGGATGAGTTTCTTGTGTTCCTTTTAACGATTCACCCCAGACTTAGAGGGCTTGGGAGGGGCCTCTCCTCTGTCTTACATGGCTGAAGGTGTCAGCAGGACTGTGTTCCTTCATGGAGGTCCTGAAGGAGAATTTGCTATGAAGTTCATTCGGCATTTTCAGAAGTTCCTTAGGGCTACAGGACTCAGGCTCCCTTCTCCTTGCCGGTCGATGGCCCAGAATTCCTTCCAGTTACTTCTGGTTCTCTCTTCTAGCTTCGAACTAACAGCTGCTAATGTCCCTTTGGAGCATGGCACCTGACTTATGCCCCCTCTCTGCTCCTGAGAAAGCCCTCTGATTTTAGAGACCCTGTGGTATTAGACTGGATCTGTTTGCAAATTCCCCTAACTTCAGGTCATCGAAGTTGTCTCATTTCCTAAAAGCCTTATGTCACATCTGTCCACATCCAAAGAGGTTCCAGGTATGTGGGGTGTGGATATCTTTCGGGGAGCAGATCACTGTTTCCACCTTCAAGCCCTAGAAACAGGCTCAGTGAGGTGAGGTAACTTTCCCAAGGGTTCTTACTGATAACTATGGGCTTCAAACTTAACTCCTGGCTGATCTCACAGTGTGAGTTCTTCCTGTACCACACACATCCCCTGAGCCTGGCATAGCCTGGCATCCCAGACTCCATTCTGAGGATGGTGGGTGGTAGCAAGTCTCTTTTGAGCTCTTCCTCGTCTCTGTTCGGCACTGTCCTTCATGCCCGCTGTGCTACGGAAATCCCCCGTTCTAAATTCAGGAATCCCATATTCTCCTGATATGTGTGCCAGAGTTTCCTGTTTTGGGAAATACGAACCCCCCCCAACCCCCACCCTGCTGCATACACTTTGTGACTGGCAACAGATTCCTTTTTTTCTCTAGAGACCAAAAGCTAAAAGTGAGATGTGGCTCGCCTCAGAGTAAGTAGATATATTGCATGTATCCTGTGTTATGTAAATTGGAGTTTAAGTATCCAATTTTAATGCAAATCAACCTCTAAAAAAAATCTAAAAGCCACATTTCCTAAAGCCTGCTCATACTCTAAACTGTGGATATAATTATCAAAAGTGCTCTCAGCTCATTTTAGAAACACTTGGTGGGAATGAAGTACCAGGGTCAGCAGGTGGGGAGTTTAACCAAGACACAGTATGGCTTTTACAAGGCCCTGCAGCCAATCCATCTGCAGTCACTTCTAAAGTAGAGATGGGGCTGGGTAAGGGTGGGGTTGGGTTTGGTCATTGTCACCCTGGCCAAAGAGCACATGTAATTTTGAAGCTGTGAACCCAAATCAACATTACATAGGTAAACATATCTAGAGCACACAGAAATTCTATTTTCTGGAAAGGACAGACACTCCAGCCTGCTGCTGTTGTTGACATAATCAGAGACCCCTCAAACATGGTTCCACCGTGTTCAAGATAAAGTATTTCAAGCAGCGCCTCGTGTATTGTATTGTCTGTCCTACAGCCTCCTCATCCCAGGTCCAACCAACCATGGATTAGAATTTTATTGAAAACAGAAGACAACTGTGTTTGTCTTAAGCGTACATGTAAAGTCATTTTCTTCTCTATCTTCCCCTAAATCGTGCAGTTCACAACTGGTTATATAGTATTTACATTCTATTGTGAATTACAGTTCAGGGAGAAGTGACTTAAGAAATATAAGAGCTTGCACATAGGGCTCATGCAAACTTTACACCATTCTATATAAGGGACTTGAGCGTCTGTAGGCTGGAGAGTGGGGAAGACATCTGTGTCTGAGTTGTCTTCCCACCCAGAGATCCCTTCCCATTCAGTCTCTTGCTTTTCACACATGCATTTTGTGAGCAGTATCAACTATTTTGGGCCTTGAGAACCAGAAATGAGATGAACTTTATGTCTTGTCTTAAGGGAGCCAGCATCGGGGCAGGGGCAGACAATGAGACAGATACATACTTAGAGGGTAGGCATGGGGAGACAGAAGTGGATTGATTGTTAGGACTTGGTAACTTGGTGGCATGCATATGGGGGCGGAGACTCCTGATGGACCCTACAGGTGGGAGTCTTTCACTCTGACAGGCAGCTTCTTTCACCTTCTTTTGTAGCCAAAGCACTGATCACAACCTCCATCCACAGAGCTGATCAGCAGTCACGTGGCCCCACTTTAGAATTCTTACCGTCTCATACTTTGGGGCCTGGTTACCAGCCCCTTGTAAATAATACCCCTGGGCACACAGTCATGTGTTGTATCCATTCTTGGAAAAGGACTTTATTTTCTGGTATACAAAAATAAAAAAAAAAGAAAGAAAGAAAAGAAAAGAAAAGAAAAGAAAGGGGAAAATTCCAGAAAAGGCTCTTAAAGTGCCATTAGCCAGCTACAACACAGTAGAATGTTGGAGTGCAGGGAAACAAAGTGGTTGCTGTGGTGGCTGTCTACAGTGCTTCTCTGTGGTCGCTCACAAAAATCTTGTGATGGATTATAAAACATCTCTCCCACACCTCCCAGGGACCGTTTCCCAACTTCTCTATTCAAATCAGCCCTTGGTGATGCCAAACGACTCAGAAACCGGCTCAACGAGATTGCATCTTGATTTGAGCAGCTGTGTGCTAGCATCGTTCTAAAGGAAGGGTGCCGGGTAAGTGGGACCAGAATGTGCCATCCTGCGAATGACAGTGCTGCCTGCATCCCAATGTCACTGCTATCCCCAAGAGGGATCATCCTCACCTTGTGCAGTTCACGAGGACAGAAAAACTCCAGCAGACAAACTGGGTGGAGCTCAGAAAACTGAAGGGTTTTCTAATAATTCCACAAAAACAAAATTCTCAACCCAGAATATGCCAAATAGCAAAGCGGTTTCTGAGTCTTTACAAGCAGCATTGGGGCAGAGACAGAACCACTGCCATCTAACAGACGGGCTGCAGGGAGCACTTATTTGCTGGTGGGAAGAGGGGCTGGAACTTCTCACTAAGTAAGGAATGCTAAGAGCTTGGGGACATGCAAATAAATGGTTTTGTGTAGTAAGATACCCAGCTTCACCAAGGCTGGCGAAGTCAGACTTAGCCTTGAACCCCAGCACATCCGCAGTCTCTGTTACGTTGTACAGGACCAGCAATGACCAACTACCTGAGGAGGGGAGCTGCTCTTGGCTTGTGTGCTGGCGACTGGAGATTCCGGCTTTGTTTACTGTGCTTCCAGTTTGACCCCGCCTGGCAAGAGACCAATTTCCTGATAGATTTCTTCCCTGTCCTGCCCAGCTTGGGAGAACAGATGCTGTGGATTAGGTCAAAGCCATAAATTTCTGGGAAATAATTCTTAGTGCCTGAGGAAGAGAGCCATAAAACACCCTGAAGGCAGGGATAGGGGACAGCAGTGGCAGACTGCTCAATGCCAGACTGAGCCAATGGATCACTTTTCTGGCCTGTGTACTGCTCCCCGCGTCTATGCCAGCACGCTCCCCCCAGCACCCACAGAGGAGAAGCACCCCTCACATAAGGACTTTTCCTCTTACACTTCTGTGACTTGTTTGCTCAAGCAAGAGTCACTGTGGTTCTCCTGCACACACAGGCTCTAGGCACACGGAAGGACAGAGATCTGTAGGGACAAAGCAGACTACATAGCAGCCCCATTCGGTCTCACTGCCTAGGTAGACATTCACACATCCATGGGAGTCTATCACTGTAGCTTCTCTCAAGACTTTCATAGCACCCCCAAGAAGGAGGGCTGTTAAAACAAAGCTATGCTTTCCCATGGAGGGAAAGGGGACAACTTAGATGGGTGAAATGGGACTTCTTACCTGAGATGTTTTCCCTGAGGCTGCAAAAGTCAGCCACTACTATGTCCAGGCCAGGGTAGGGCACCCATGTCTAGTAGCCAGCCACTCCCCACCCCCTTCTTTTCCCACTGGAATGTAAGGGTAAATTACCTCAAGGCTTTTGTGGTGATGACCCCAGAACTACAATGAGAAGGGACCGCTCTCTCACTCCTGTGACACATTCTTTTCCTCCTCGGTCTTCTTCACCTCCAGATTCCCAAGGTCAGAGCTTCTAGCTCAAGCTCATATCTGGTCCCATGGACTTGGTATTCATTCTTAGTTCTTTAGGATTTCACATCTTTCTTTCCCCCTCAAGAACCTGCTTGGGCATGAATCCCTGGTCCTTGGCATCTCCAGTTCTCGTGGAGAAGTTTTCTTGTTATGACCATCTTTTCCCCAAAAGAAGTGGCTCGTATTTCCAGACTCGCCCTCTCCCCCTCCAGATCCTGGTAACTGTTTGGTTGACGTGGCAGCTAAAAACACAGAGTTCTCAGTAGAACACAGTTCTATTGCCTGCCCTGAACAATAATGATCATGACACACAGGACAGAGACTTACCAAAGTTCTCTCCACCCCAGATGTCCATGTCGACGTCATATTTACCCAGGTAATCAAACCAGGCTTTGTCAATCACGAAGAGTCCTCCAGCTATGATTGGAGTCCTGTGATTTGGAAAGAAGGTAAAGTGGGGGATCATTTAGTGAGAAGGCACCTTCCAATTCTTTGCTTGTGAGAGCCCAGAACTCAAGACGGTTTCCTCCCCTTCTTCACACTAGTCAGTATATTCTTAGGCTCTCTAAGCAAGGATCTGCTGCAGGGTTTTGCCTTCTGCTTGGAAATTCTCTCACCTTGCAGACAGGAAACTTTACTTATTGACAAACCTCCAAGGAGCTGCCCCTTGCTCCTCCTCCCCCAGTTCTGCTCAGTGAGGCTCTTGGAACAAAGCTGGTAGCCACTGACCAGGCAGAAAAGGGCTGTGAGCAGTGTGGCCTTGCCCTGACCTTTGCCCCACTTCCTTAAGTTGAGTCTTTACTTATGTTGTATTTTGAATTCCCGATTACCCCATGACTCCCCCCGCCCCACCCCACCCCCAAACTAAAAAGTGTTATTGAAATCCTAGTTCCCAGTATCTCAGAATGTGACCTCATCTGGAGACAGAGTTTATAATGAGGTAATCAAGTTAAAAACAAGGTAATGAGGCTGGGCCTGGACCCAACATGTCTAAGGTTCTTATTAAAAGGGAAACCGGCAGGCAAATGTGAATATACCAAGAAGAAGGATGCGGAGACTAGAGAGAAGTTGGCCATCTGCAAGTTGAGGCAAGAGACCCGGACAGCCGTCAGAGGAAAGCAGCTCTGCCAACATCTCGCCCGCCTCTAAACTGTGGCCCATGCTTCTCCCATTTAAACAACGCAGGTACTTGTTGCTACAGCCATAGAAAACTAATAAACCCTCTTCTTTCTTTGAGGGGAGATCTCCTTTGACCTACTGTGGTTCTTGATTGCTTAGAGAGAAGCTAGAGATGTTCGGAAAGAGAAAGCATTCAAGAGGAAGGAAGACAGGAGCAGCAGGAGCCAAGCAGGTAGTTCTGTAAGGATTAGGACACGCATCAGCAAACTCAGTGGCTAGGGCTGGGAACATTCAGGGTCTTGCTCCCCACTTTAGTGAGCCCAGGAGAGCAAAGGAAGCTTTGTCTCCTTAGCAAACCTGGAGAGCAGGTCAGAAGCCCTGAGTTTGCCTTTGCTGTAACAATTTGCTGCTCCTGGAATGCTGATCTAATTAAGGAAACACTTCCTCCGTGATAAGCAATGTACATAAGAAGACCTGTCCCAAGACTTCTTCTTGGGACAAACTGGAGAACCCAGGTAGCTTCAGTGCCGTCTTTGCCCATGCCTTGCTCCACTCCTCTGAAGTTCTTGCACAGGCTACACTCTCTCCACACTAAAAACCTGTTCCATGCACTGACATAGAAGAGCACAGTGCCCAGCCTGGTAGCAGGCAGCTCCTTTCTCTTTTGGGATAAAGGACATTGCCCTGAGTGTCATCGGGGTCTATTCTTTCTCTTGGATTCAGTCCAGATTTTGAAGGATGAAGAAGGGAAGATGAGCTAGGAGATGCATGAGATTCAATGCTCTCTGAGTCTTTATGCACCTTCTAGACCACACTCATTCAGCACTTTGGTACCCCTCTGGTCTTTATTTCAACTTGACTCAAATCAATGAAATGATTAAACATCTCTAATGATGGAGGTACCAGAGATACAGGCACTCTTGAATGATCTTGTGCATTTTTAAGTGACTGGATGGAGAAATGTCAGGCCACTGGCCTTCTCTGTAATCCTTCAAGCACTCCAGATACCCCAGCTGCCCCCTGAGGCAGAAATGTTTGAGTTTGGAGGTTCCCTAGAGACCTCGGATGAACTTGCTAACCAGTCTCAAGTATAGCATCAAGGCCAAATCTCAACGCTCAGACCACAGGCTCCTCTACAGGGTAGAAACTATGCTCTATTCTGTGCCAGAACCTCTCCAATAGCTGTGACTCTGGGAAGATAGCTTGCTAGCATCGGTGACAATGGAACCAAAAGAGAATGCATGGCATGCCAGAGCCATCTACAGAACGACCAGTTAGCTCAGTTCAAGCCACCAAGTTCACACAGAACAAACACAGAAGTGTCACCACAGAGCAGTGGTCCTGCCACCCTACCACTTTCTGGTTACAGGGCTTACAGCCTCCACATACCTACCCTCTCTGAGCTGAATCCTAACATCTGTGGGATTCTCCTCTGTATGCTGTGAATATGTTTTATTACGATTGGCTAATAAAGAAGCTTATTTGGCCAATAGCCAGGCAGAATAGAGACAGGCAAGAAATCTAAACAGAGACAGAGGGAGAAAGAAGGAGGAGTCAGACAGCAGCTGCTGGAGAAGCATGGTGTGAGGTAACAAGCCATGAGCCTTGTGGTAAATATAGAATAATAGAAATAGGTTAATTTAAGTTTTAAGAACTAGTTAATAAGAAGCTTGAGCTAACAGGTCAAACAGTTTGTAATTAATACAAATTACAAACCCTGGGTGGTTATTTGGAAACTGGTAGGGCAGAGAGAAACCTCCAGTTACGTCTGACAACCAAAGTTCGACCCGTGGGCCCTAGGAAGTATTTCTTCCCTCACCAGAGGCCCAAATGTGCTGATCTTGGAACCTTACATGTTAGTTGTCAGGAGGCACCAAAGCCATCATGGCTTGTGTGAAGATGTAGAGTACTGGTTACCACTCCTCAGCACAGGTCTCTAAAGGTCCTAGTCCCCAACCCAGAAGTCTCCATGAAGAAGGAAACCTAATAAGGGAAAACGTAGAGATTCCCTGGCCCAGGGCCTTTGTTCCCACTTTTCCACTCTTTTGAACACTCAGTACTGACCTTTCTAGACCATAGGGCAGCAGGAAGGGTCAAGTGGGGCTGAACCTGCCCACCCCCTACTTCAGCAGCCCTTTGTACTCACCGGATGGGCTCGGTGGGGTCCAGGCGCAAAGCCTTCTGCTCCGGGGAGAGCTGCTCCCATTGGAAGTGCAGGCTCCAGTCAAACCCTGAAACACAGCATCGGCCTAGCTGATTCGGTATCTCAAAGCATGCTCGGAGCTTCCTTATCCCACTCTTCTTCCAGTTCCTGAGAGAACTGGCCCTTGGGAAGACAAGTCTCCCCTGTCCTGCTCAACAGCAGGGCCACAGAAGCTCCCTCTACAGAGTCCCTTCTCCCGCTCTAGCTCACAGAGCCTGTTGGAAGCTCCCTGCTAAGTAAAGAAATAAAGAGCAAAGGGTAGAAGTCAAGGTACATGGCACAAAGGTGACAGATGGGACAAAAATCATAGGTCTGAGTCTCAGGAAGGAGTAAACAAGGAATTTTGGTGTAAATCACCAGAATCACCTAGAAATCAGTATTGGGTAGAAGTGAACTAGGCCCTAGGCTGAGAGCACGGGAGGGAGGGGCTCTGGGAGAGGGTGATGCCAATATCAAGATGGCAGACCAAGTCAGGTCCCACATAACCTGGGACTTCTAGCTTCCCCTATATTCTCATGTCTAGGGGTGAGCCCCAGATTAAAGCTAGAGTGCCCAGGGCTGGGATATCTCTGTCCTAGGAGAAAAGGACAAGCTGAACTGGATTTTATTGCAAGATATAGACTTAGGCATGTCAGACAACTCACCAGGAGGTCTTCTTTTTCCCTACTTTGAGATGGGGTGAAGGAGGAGGAGGAGGAAAAGGAGGAGGGAGGGGAAGAACAGGAGGGAAAAGACCGAAAGAAAAAGAGGAGAAATAGGAAGAGGGAAGACGTATTAGCTCACTCACCCCCTCTGAGCTCTGAGGCAGACTCAATGTAATTGAAGGTGTCCAGGTTAATGATGTCAATAACAGGGCAGACTACCCTTGTGTAATCCTGCAAAACAAAACAAAACACAACAAAAACCTGCATTCAATTTTCAGGGCACACCTGCTGCCTGGAAATCAGCGAACTTAGAGATACCAATCAGCCAGTGACTCTCATCTACTGTCATCAGAAGCAAAGCTGTGCGTGTCCAAAGGGAACCTGGGTTCTAAAGTCCTTCATCTGAGGGTTAAGGTTCTTAGACAAATTGGTGAATAGCTGTTCCCTTCTGACAGACACATACCTATATGTCCAGTCCCGAATCACCACCCGCTTCTCAGCCCAATGTGCCGCTGGCTACTTCCCTGCACACATTCACTCGGCTCTTCAAGAGTGGCTTCACCATCTTCTACTGACATACCCCTTCCTTCAAGTTCCAACTTCTATTAACAGAGCATCCCACATCCTCTTCCCCTAGCACTAAATTAAGATTTACCCTGTCCATCAACCAGATCAGGTTCTGGTTCTGACTCTGACTCTTCTAAACCCACATTGACTCTTGTCTAGAGAACTACAATGGACTCCTAAGCCCTTCCCCATGGCATCCACACTGTTTCCTTTCCTTCTGTATATGGTTGCCCATGCTCTTTCTGCTATGAAAATCTGGCCATGCTACTCAACTGTCCAATACTTCAATCACCTCTAACATAAGGTGTACTTCTTAACACAGAACCTAAGGCCATTCAAACCTGCTTCCACATACGAGTGAGAACATGAGGTGCTGGTTTAGGCAGAACAGACATCACTAGGGGGCTCAGGGGGTGGGAAGACATAGAAAGCAGATTGATAACAGGCACCAAAATTCAGTTAGAGGATGCATAAGCCCTACAGTTCTCCAGCACGGTAGCAGGAATACAGCTTTTAATAATTTATTATATATTTCAAAATGTTAGAAGATTTTGAATGTTCTCAACACAAAGAAATGATCAGTGTTTGAGGTGACAAAAATGCTAATTTCCTTGACTTGATCATTACTTGTTTATACATATATGAGAATGCTGCCCAGGACCCATGACTATGCAGAATTATTGCGTGAATTAAAAATAAACAGTCATACATCTTGCTTTCCAATTTCATCACTTTCTTCTTCCTCAGGATATCCTGTATATTGCCATTAAAGTCATCTAAGCTAGCGAGGAGGCTCAGCGGTTAAGAGTGCTTCCTGTTCTTCCAAGAGGACTTGGGTTCAGTTCACGGTATCCACATCAGGAGGCTCACAACTACTACAACTCCATCTCCAGAGGATCTGATGCATCTGGCTTCCGTAGGCACCTGAACCCATGTGCACACATACACATAATTAAAAGAAAAATAATTCCTAAAGAGTCATCTAAGGGATATTTTCAAAACAACCAAGCCCAACTCCTCAGTTCCTAGCAGATAGGGCTATCAAACCTATCAAGTTTGTTCATTGTAGGCGTGTATACCACAGGGATACAGCCCCAACAATGGTATAAACAAGCTGGGAACACAAAGACTCTGGGATCTCACAATGAGAGTCGAGTGGGCTGGAGAGGCCAGCCCATCTCAAGGAAGTGCTCTTTTTCACCCACCACCCTTCAGCCAGCTCAGGCAGGAACTTGGGCTTCTCCCTGAAGCCATTTAATTCTCATGTTCAATCTTTCCCCCAATTTAGGCTGTCTTATTTTTAAGCTCCAGAATGACTGAGCGTTCGATTCTAAGTTCACAGACTTAATTTGACCCTGAGCCTCCCACATCCAGCTTACTCTGACAGAAGCAAGGTACCTCTGAAAACCAGCCAGCCCAGGTGAAAAGGAACACTCATTGCCAAGGCATTACTTCCGCCACAGGGATGTTAAAGATGCCACAGCTGTCAGCTTTGCACCTGCCTGGGTACCACATGCCATGGTGTCTTTGGAGCTACTCTCCAGCCATTGATGGTGAGAACACAAGGATGCTCAGAATACTTTAACTTTAAAAACAAAAGTTCAGGGGTATATTCTGTAAGTTCAACAAAGTTTTCAACCTGTCTTTTCTTGCTGTGTTCAGGGACCTCTGCAGCTGCATTGATTCCTTCTGTGACCTTTGTACACACTCAAAGGCATATCTAGTCTGTACCCAGCTGCTAGAGATAACCTCTAAGCTCTTGGTCCATTGTGCTTAGAAGACAATCGTTTTCCTTGGAGTCTTGGGCCACACTAGATAGTCTGTGCTAACACTGTGGTGTATGCTGAGGGATTTGTCCCATGAAGTACCAACTTGACCTTGACAGCCACATGGTGACCAAGAAGACCAAAAAATTCAGGCTCATCCCTGCTCTACCACATAAATGTTTGCTACTCAAAGCTCAAGGAACTGGTGCCCAGCATCCCATAGAACAAGGTAACAAAGATGGAAATCCTGCAGCATATCATCATTTACATCTTGGACCTGCAAATCGCCCTGGACTCTTCACCCCAAGAACATCAGCCTGGAACACAGGAGACCTGGGCAGAACCAGGTGTCCAGGATGCCACTGATCACCCTGAACAGGGACATCAGCATCCTGTCCTTGCAGACATCTGCTCCCTTTTGAGCTTATGTCGAATGACAGCAGAATGTTCTGTGGCTGAATAAATGGAGAACAGGTTGAAGGGACCTTTTTTAAAAGAAAAACTAAGGATAATCATCTTCTCCAGGAGCCTCCTGCCTGGACCATTATTTATGAGAGACTTCCATCACCCTTTCTACAGTTGGAAGGTTTTCTCTATATACTAGTCCTACCATGGGCGTGAAAAACATCAAAAATCACAAGGAATTGCCCAACCTAAGCCAACATTGCTTTTTTTCAAAGATGAGGTATGAACGCCAGAAGCCAGTATTCAGTTATTTAAATAAATCAATGTGAGTCTACTGAATGAGAGATAGAAAGATAGATAGATAGATAGATAGATAGATAGATAGATAGATAGATAGAGATATGGATACTGTGTGGCCTCTACTTATATTTTCTGACATAGTTTTTACCTATTTATGCATAAAAATGTAACCACATACTTATGCTAAGCTTTTTATAAAAGTTTAGTTGTAAACTTATCCTTGATATAAAATAAATCAAGGCTGTCTTAAAAGAAAAAGTATTCAGGTTCATGTATATGATTGATGCCTAGTTAAAGCTCTGGATGCTAAGGCATAGGTGAGCTTCTCTGGTTGGCAACACTGCCTTCCCCTCCCAGGGCTGTCATACATTTCTTCTGGGAGAGGTAAGCACCCTATAGAACCCTTCTGGGAGAGGATAACTGAATGATCAGGATGGAAATTTACACAGTCTTGCTTCTGCTACTGTTAGCCTCTTTCCTTTCACAGCAATCAATGATATATAAGTACAAGTAGGTCTGCTTCGGAGCCTTGCATCACATCCAGGAGGATCTTGAGGACTCTTAGATGATAATCTCATTTTGTTTTGCTTTACTGGAAACAAACTCCCCTTCTCTGTTAAAAAATAAAAGTGAAAATCCAAGTGTAGAGCGCGTGTCCCAGTCACGGCCTCCACGTGGGCACTGTGCCATGGCTGTGACAGACTCCCCAAGCACTCTCCTACCCCTCTGAGGCCGTATCTTAGCACTTCTGCTGCAACTCAGCTGTGGTATCTGGTCTATGGAGAACAGACAGGCAGTGAGGGCTGCTTGGGGGGCCAAGTGCTATGTGCTGTTATTACCTTGAAAGGGGCCACAGAAGACTTTAGTGAGTCACCCAAACACAAGCTCTCAACACGAGAGGATTGGTATCTACTCTCTGGCCTAGCCCAGAGCCTAGAAGGCAGCAAATATTTGATGGCATTGGATAAGAGAGAGTATCATTCCCTACACCCTTGTGTAGGTGATGGCAGGGATCAGGTGGGTCACTTATGGCTTAACAGGGTAGCTTTTCAAGCTGGAGACTCAGGGATGAAGAGAGTCTCAATAATTGTGTTGTTGACCCAGAGTCAACAGAGGCTCCTGTTGTGTGCCCATAATTGGTATATCCTACAAGTTAGGCCCAAGCTTAAGCATAAGCAAGCAGCTGATAAAATCCTGGGCGGATCCTTGACCATTCCCTATTCCCCATTTCCTTTCCCTACCATGGAAATCCAGGTCTGTTTTCTCTACCCCATCCTTATCTCCACTCCCCATCCGCTCTTAGCAGGAGGAAAGAGGCTGAAAGCACTGGGCAGTAGCCATCAATCCCTGTTGCTCTCGTACCTCTCCTTTTCCCACTGATTCACGTAATTAAAGCACATTGTGAACGGGCAATCAGAAACTTCTAGAAGCACTCTCTCAGTGGTCACCAGCATTCCTGAGTTATCTTGTTGTGCAGGACTTGTCCCTACAAAGATAACATAAGGAAACTCCACAGTCTAGGGAAGACAAATCCGATTCAGGATCTAGAGACAGCCCAGGGCCTCTCAGCTGGCCTAGGGGCAGGTGTGGTATATTATGTCTTCCTCCTTATAACCGAATAATTGACAAGCGGCAACTGAAGGGAAAGAAGGGTCTGTTTGGGCTTTAAGTGGCAGGGAAGGCAGGGCCTGACAACAGGGGGCGCTGTGGAAGCCGGAGTGTGAGGCTGCTTGCTAATATCTCTGAAGATCAGGAAGCAAAGAGAGGTTAATAGCAAGAGGGGCACATTACAGCACCCGAGACTCACCCTCGGTAACCTACTCCCTCTGGCTAGACCCCTTCCCCCACTAGTTCCATAAGCTCCCCAAATAGCGCCACCAGCTGGGGACCAATGTCCAAATGCTAAGCTGGCAGAGGGTGGAGGATTAGTTTACATCAGAACCATTCATATGAGAGAAGCTGGAGAAGCATCCTTAAAGAGGGGCTACTGTGGGGCAGGGACACATTTGTTGACAGAATAGTTAGGTTTCCATCCAGGCTCTGTCATAGAGACAGGTATATGACCTTAGTAAATCGGCACGCTCCGTGGGATCCTGTTTGCAAACCTGTGACGTGAAGGCAAGTTGCTACTATTGCAAGATGATCCCGCCTTTTGACTAGAGCTCGTGTAAGGAAGCTAGCGAGGAAAGCACACGCAAAGGCGTTGAAGGATAAATCAGCTATCATTTATATACATTTGCTAGATGTTGAAAAGTTTGAGATTTCTTGAAATCTCTTTCCCATCAAAAATATATGGAAGAGGGTAAAGGAGAGAAACTTATGTTAAAAAAGAAAACCAACAACACAACAGAAACCAACTTGGTGTTTCCAGTATCGAGTGATTAGAGGGAAGGGAAGGGAAATTAGGGAGGTGTTGCATGGAAAACTTCAGCTGAAGATAGCCTAGGACAGTTTCTTTCTTATTTTGTTCTATTTTTGAAAACCTTGATCTCCAATTATAGCTTAAAATGTCCATTTCTAGTCTCAAGATCAGATCACGCTCTATGTGGAGACAAGGCACATTCGGAGAAATCCAGAAACACAGCTGGAAGGCATACACCTTCCCTCTCCTTGAAAGGCTGTCCCAGAGTCCCCGCCCCCTTAGCATTAAGAGGCAGGGCTTTCAGGGTGAACCTAGCAGCCCCCAGAGAACTCTCTAGGCGAATCCTGGGGCTCCTCTCACTAATCTCTTCACAGTGAAAGGTTGAGCTCAGAAGGTGATGGGGACCGAGAAGCTAAGCTCCATCCGGGGGCCAAATGACTCCCAGAAGAGTGTCTGGCTGCAAGCAGCCAAATTCTCATTTGAAAAAGCAAGGAAGATTATGGCAGTTTGTAGGTAAGGCTGGCTGCAGAGAGAGAAATGAGACCATCTCCTGGGAAGTTTTCTGAGATGGACTCAGAGTCATTGGGATAGAAAGGGATTCAGGTTCATTATGACTGAGCTCCCTTAAAACACCCTCTGAGACTGTGGCTTTCGACTAAAGACTCACTTAAGATTGGGCACATCCTATTTTCATGCATGGAGGAGGAGCTTATGAGGTTCCACCTCCCACTGTTAGTCTATGGGCAGCTAAGGAGTACTAGGGGAGGGGCTGAAATTCATCCTCCCCAGTGGTGTAGCCACTGACAAGTTGCCTATATTCCAGTAAGTAATCCCTCACGAATGCTCATGCAAGTAACCTTAAATAAATATGGTGAGCAGAAAAGGCAGAGAAAAGCAAAAAAGAAAGTGGTTGTCCAAGTCTTTAATCCCAGCACTCAGGAGGCAAATATTAGGCCTCCCTGGTATACATGGGGAGATCCATAGTAGCCAGGGCTACATGTATGATGAGACGAGAGAGAGAGAGAGAGAACAAAGTAGTAGGAGAATTATTAATGGAGAGAAGAAAAATTTTAGTGGGAGAGAGGCAGAGATGAAAGACAGAAATGGGGGAATGCACCAACCTCGGGGGATAAATGTATGAAACGGTCAAAGAATAACAATAGCAACTAAAAGAAAATTCTTTGAGGTTAATCATTTGGGGGGGTCCCCACACAAGAAACATCTAATTTCTGCAATCCAGTCCTTAATATACATCCATAAGAACTGAAAGGAGATACATGAATAAAAACCTGTCCAGGAATAGTTATAGCAGCATTATTATTGGTCCCACATGTGGATGAACACATAGAAGCAAAGCATGGCCCAGACTTACCACAAACGGCCATCTCATATGATTCTATTTTTATGAAATGTATAGAATAGGCAAGTCCCTGGGGACAAAGCAAATTAGCGGCTGCAGAGGCAGGGAGGGGACAGAAGTGAGGAGTGGTGGCTAATCAGTGGGAAGTTTTCCTCTGAGGTGGCAAGAATGCTTTATAATTAGATTGTAGTAAGAGTTGCATAGTCTGTAACTGCAGTATGAAATGGTTAAAATGGTCAGTTTTGTCGGCTGTCATTTACATGTATGTGCATGCACACACACAATACATCTGCTATTCTGGCTCGGGTTAAATTACCTTAGAGACCACATGGATACAGAATACAAATTGGGTAAATACAGGATGATTACAACTGTACAAAAAGATGCTTCTTTGAGTAGAAAATGATCCTAAGTGGGAAGAAACAAGGCTGCGGATGTCTTCGCACGAGAGAATTTTGGTTGATTAGTTTCCATTCTCATGTTCCATATTTTCCAAAATGTCTGCAGTAACTGTGGGACATGTTTGTGATGGAAAACAAGGGGTACAGGCCTCTTCTTTCCCATCTTCTGTTCCCGGGCCACAGGATTTTCATAACACCACACTCCTGGCTCTAAGTCTATTTCTGTTCATATGACCTTGACAGAAGCGGGGACATTGCCTCCAACCTCAGCGCCTCTCCCTGGCTAGTGTCTGTGTCCTTACCCTCTTTTACCTTCCTGTGGTTCTGCAGCCTTGTCCTTCAAGCCCTGCTTACACACTCTAGTTTCTTCTCGGCTCCAGACACAGACCAGCAAGAGGATGACTTCATTATCCCTTGGTTCCTGAGAGCAGCTCAGGCACAAAGACCTTTCTGGGATGGAACGGTTCCCACCAAAGGGGCTGCTTAGCACTTGAGAGGTACACTAAGCTTTCCTATGCTTCTTCTGCATGAGCAACTTTCTTACAGCACAGTGGTTCTCAACCTTTCTAGTGCTGCAACCCTTTAATACAGTTCCTCATGTTGTGGCAACCTCCCCAAAGATAAAATTATTTTTGTTGCTACTTCATAACTGTAATATTGCTGCTGTTATTGATTATAATATAAATATCTGTGTTTACTGATGGTCTTACAAGGCCCCTGCGAAAGGGTCGTTTGACCTGAAAAGGGTTGTGACCCACAGGTTGCGAACCACTGTCATAGCACTTCTACCCATGGTTACCTATTCTGTGTTGGTTCTTTCCAAACCAGTGCAGCATGAGTATATAGGAACCATGTGAGATGTACTAAGTACCAACTAATTCCTTCCACATAGCCTGTTTGAGACTCTTCTCCAAACAGGTGTCAATCTAACTAGCATAAGGGTAGGCAGTGACGCTACTCTTCTACTGATTCCAACCACGCCACCACCCCAACATGCCAGGACTTCTAAGGATGGTTTTCAAGCCCTGAGAGCCAGTCTAAAGCAGTTAAGGTGGTGATGGGGAAGGAACTAGTTCCCAACTGCATTTGTCATCTGTTAAGGGAGACTAAGAACTCAGAGGAAAATGGAGGACAGAGTAAGGAGCGGCTTGTCTGGAGAGATCCTGGCTGAGCATGCCGTTGGGGAGACCAGGGCAACGTCTTGAGAACAGAAACATTTGTGGAAAGGAAAATAAGGTGGTCAGGGACAGGAAGGACCTGGTCAGAGGTGAGGCACTGGCTGACACTAGGGAGATGGGTCAGTCGGCAAAGTAGCTGTTGCGTAAGCATGAGGACCTGAGTTCAGATCCCCAGCATCCACAGAAAAAGCTGGACCCAGCAGCACTTGCTTGATATCCAGTTTCAGTGGTTGTGACGTGGGTATGAGGTGGGAGAAATGGAGACAGGGAGATTCTGGAAGCTCATTACATTACAAGTCAGCCTAGACCGCGTGATGACCTTTAGGTTCAGTGAGATTGTTTGGAATATTATTTTAACGCTGCAAAGATGCACTACATTTGTTTATGCCGCAGAATATTACTTTAACTGTGTAAAGGTGTGTTTTGTTTCTGCTGCATTTGTTCAGTTACATAAAGATGGGTTGCATCTGTTTCACCTTGCCTGCCTAAGGCACCTGACTGGTGTAATAAAGAGATGAATGGCCAATAGCTGGGCAGAGAAAGGATAGGTGGTGCTGGCAGGCAGAGAGAATCAATAGGATGAGGAATGTAGGCTGGGAAGATGAGGAAGAATGAGAGGAGGAGGAAGGAACAAGGGAGACACCGAGGGCCAGAAGTCAGGCAGCTATGAAAGTAAGATATACATAAGGAAAGAAAAAGAAAAAAAAGAAAAGCCCCGAGGCAAAAGGTAGATAAAGGGAAACAGGATAATTTAATCTAAAAGAGTTAGCCAGGAATGAGCCTAAGTTAGGTTGAGTGTTCAAAACTAATAATAAGTCTCCATGTCATGATTTGGGAGCTGGTTGGTGGCCTAAAAGAAAAAGCCTAGTATAAGAGGTCTTGTTTCAAAAAATAGAGGTAGAAAGCAAGAGAGGAAAGACATGAGCCGACTCTACCCTGGGCCCTTACATGTACACATCATCTACATATACAATACCCACCACACACACACAGACAGGACACTGGCAACGGCAATGACAGAATCAGGACCAGCCCATCTGCGTCAGCACAGAAGCCTAGGGGACCTAGCAATGCTAGGATGAGAATACAGAGGGGAGAAAGGTTTCTGGAAGGACCTTCAGTGCCAAGGGAAACCCTCAATTGAATGACCAGTATTTCACAAAAGTATTTCTCCTTTTAGACCCTTCTGAACAATGCTAAGGGTACAAACTCAGAGGAAACTCTCCCAAACTCAGAGAAAATAGTCCTTAATGGTTGTTGACTCCTAGCCCCATGCATGAGAGCCAGCCCTGTGAGAGCACTGCTTGCAGTAGACAAGTGGTAAGGACTTCTTGGTTCCCTGCTGAGCAGTTTGCCCACTGGGCTCTTTTCTCCTTTCAACAGTGTTATTATGCAGGCAGGAGTTGAGAGGCTACCCCCCCAGGGCAGGAGGAAACCATTCCAGCCCAGACCACAGGTTGTTCTGCTGATTCTGGGGAAACCATCCCTAAAGAATATCAACCCATGTCACATAACAGTCCGGGCATGATTTTCTCATCTGTGTGATAAAACAAACAGCCCGAGCCTTGCTCCACTACACTGTGATCTTGTTCTGGACACTAACCTTTGGTCCTCCGTCTACAAAGTAGGGGCAACAATCTGTCCCATCTGGATTCCTAAGTGCAGTCACCAGCTTGGAGGCCCTGGAGGAAGTGGGAGGTAGGAACTTCAGCTGTTTCTCAGTCTGACTCACCTCTTTGACCCTATGTAACAGGGGCTGCAGCCAATCCCTGTTCACCTCACAGTGGCTGTCCAGGAATGTCAGAGTGGTGCCCTGGGCAATGTCTGCACCCCTCATCCGGGACCGGACCAGACCTGGATCAGGGACAAAAGGCTGGGTGGGTACCACTGTTGCTCCAGTGACCAGCAAGACTACATCAGAGTCATTCAGTACTCCCTTGAACATCCGAATGCATACACCTGCCCCACCCGACTCTCCACCCCCACGCCTGCCCCGCCCCGCGGTACAGCCTACCTTGCCGCTCACTGTTGCGCAAGCACTTCACCTTGGGCAGCTTGCCAAGCTGCTTGCAGTCCTCAGCTGCAAAGACAAAGGTCATGGTGAGCACCTGGGGCTCGGCTGCATGTGAGCAAATTAGAAGGATCAGGAAGGTAGACCTACTTGCTATCACTGCCCCTACTGCAGAGCCTGGTTTTCAGTCCAGGGTGTTCCTAAGTCAATGGAAGGGGCCTAGAGTCCCAGAACTAGCACACAGAACCCACTTTTCCATGAGGAATCCAGAGCCGCTGTCCTTGTGTGTGCGTTTCTAGCGCTTATGCAGCCCGTGTCAATGTGCGGGGAGCCCCTGTGTCCAGTTCCCAGCACCTATGCTGCATGGGGTGGAGGCCGCTTTCCTGATACTTGTGGTTGTCTGTCCCCTGGTGTCACCCACCTGGCTCACCACCGGGAAAAGACTGTCCCACCTGAATACGGTTGACTGAGTAGAACTGTATCCAGGACAGTGGCTGTTAGAAGAGGGGGTGGCGCATGCTCATGCCGGGATTCTGCCCATGATTCTACAGTTAGTGTGACTTTCAGGCGTAGAGAGATGCCTTGAGACCCCAGCATGTTTTTCTTGGGAAAGTGGACCAGGAGAGTAAATCTGGATGGTAGCTGGGTTCTTTTATGGAATAACTAAGGAAATATGAGGCAGGAGATGGTGATAACTGGTGTGCGAAAAGGCTCCAAGGTTCACAGTGTCCTGGATGTTTGTTGGGATGTTCCATGGGGATCGCAATGTCAAGGACAGTCAGGTCCCAGGGAATGAGAGGGAGAAAGTGTGGCAGCCTCAGTTCGAATGGGCACATGAATGCAGCATCAAAATAGGAGTCTCTGACGGAGCCCTAGGTTCTAGTGATGATTCTCTGAATGTGTGCTGTCTCTTCTCAGGTCCAGGGATGCAGGTTAGAAACTAATGGCACCGATGCCACATGCGTTCATCCACACACGTACACTCACTCACCAACCACCTCAGACAGGGATCTAATAAATTTAGCTAATTCAGTCCTCAAAAACTTACAGCAGAGAACCCCAACATTTCAACTATTTCCCCCCTCAAATGTAAGGTTTATTACCCCTTTAAGCTCAGGCATAGATGGACACTCAGTCTTCCATGTCTTTCACCTCTAAGGTATCAGTGGGCTCCCCTCTACTTGTACACAGGGGCTGGGACCAGACATTTGTGCCTCAGTTGCCAATAACCAATGTTACTTACGGTCATTGCTGAAGTCATCCACTAATATAATTTCCTGGATCAGATGCATAGGGGTGCGGTTTAACACACTGTAGGGAAAAGAGAAATTATATCTTCTAGCAGCCAAAATGTACATATCAACTCCAGTTTTAAATATCATCACCTAGGAGGAAAGAAGACTCGGGGACATCAAAATACTTTTCCAGACATCAGGGGCCACTGAGGATCTAATTCTGCCTTCTCCATCACAGTAAATGGTATGCTGCCCAGTGACCCACCCAGACAGAAACCCTGGGTCGTACCAACAACAACCCTTCTTCTCCAGAAGACCCAATATAATAGTTCTATGTGGATGTTTACCTTAAACAACTCTCACCTTGTCTATCTCTGTCCTGTTTCACCCCCTCCCAACTCCCTTTTCTATAGGGGAGTAGACTAGGTCTTACTGTGTAGCCCAGATGGACCTTGAACAGCTGATGTTCCTGCCTTCTCAAGTACGTGATTACAGGCATGCCCCGCCACCCCTCGCTTTGTCCACTTTTATTAGGTTTACCACTGCAGCCCCTCCCTGCCCCAGCTCTTCTCAGTCCCAGGCTGTTTTCCTTGTGGCTTTCAGGTGACCTCTCCAACACAAACCTCCAACAGCGTGGACTTCCATGTGGCCACAAACAAATTGATAAAATCCAATTGTGCCTGTCCATGACCCACACCCTCCCATCACTGAGTTGGCTCGTGCTGCCCACAGCAATTCCTGCCCAGTGCTGCCATCTGACTGTCTTATGCTTACTCATCATTGAGAGCCTCTTCTAGGACTTGAAATGGCCCTAAGCTGCCCACAAAGCCCAGTTCAAATGTCACTTCCTCTCTAACAGCTTTCCAATCTACTTAGGGAGAATGAATTGCTTCCTCCCCTGGGATTCTTAAGCAGTTTTTAGCTGAAGCTTCTTACCACATTTATCAACTTCCTGACACCGGCAGCTGGTTTTATACCTCACCAGGCAAGCCCCTGCCCCTGTAACTCTGATGCCACGCAGAGGCCTTGGTGAGAGAGTAAACACTCTAAAGAGAGACCGTGACTTTCCCTCCAGCTATCAGAGTCACTGAATCAGTGTGTTTAACAGACATGTAGAATCCCAGCTTCAAGCTGACCTCCAAATTAGGAATATAAATGGCTTCTGCCCTATGCCTATTAAATGAGCCAAGCCAGGGACAAACAGCTCTGTCGGGCCAGAATAAGCTTGCGGCTTCCCATGCACCAGGTCATAAAATCCCCGAGAGTCTTTTCTCTTTCAGGTATGGGAGGTCATTGTGTATATGTTTGTGTATGTACATATTTGTATGCATGTGTGTGTGTGTGCACGCACGTGTGTCTGTATGTATATGAAAGTGGAGGACAGAGTTCGGTGTTGGGCCTTGTGGTGGTTTGAATGAAAATGGTCCCATAGGCTCATAGAGAGTGGCACTATTAGGAGGTATGGTCTTGTTGGTGGAAAGGGTGTCACTGGGGGTTGGCTTTGAGGCTTCAATGCTCAAGTGAAGCCTAGTGTCACATTTTCTTTCTGCTGTCCGAGGATCTGGATGTAGAACTCTCGGGTACTTCTCCAGCACCCAAATGTCTGCCTGCATGCCATCACGCGTCCTGCCACGACGAGAATGGACTAAGCCTGTGATTAAATGCTTCCCTTTATAAGCCTTGCTGCAGTCATGGTGTCTCAACACTAACAGAGGTGTAGCCTTTAACTATTCTCACTTGATTTTTGAAGACAAGGTCTCTCACTGGATATGGAGCCCACCAATTTGCCTAGACTACTGGCCAGGAGTCTGGTACTGTTGCTGCCACCTCCCAATTCTGGAATTACAGGAGTACATACAACCATACTTGCTTTTCTTTATATGAACTGGGGATCCAAACTTGGGTCCTTACGCTTCTGCAGCAAGTGCTTTCCCAATTGAGGTATCTACCCAGCCCCCAGGGGATAATAAATGTGTGCGTGTGTATGTATGCATGCATGTATGTATGTAGGCATGTATATATGTATGTATGTGTATATATATATATGTATATATATATATATATATATATATGCGGGAGTTTCCTCTATGTGTGGTGATTTCCATTAATGAATAAAGAAACTGCCTTGGCCTGTTGATAGGACAGAACTTACGTAGGCAGGGAAGCCAGAACTGAATTCTGGGAGGTAGAAGGCAGAGTCAGGGGGATGCCATGGATCTGCTGCTGGAGATAGAAGTGCTGAATTTTTGCTGGTTGACCATGACCTCATGGTGATATACAGATTAATAGAAATGGGTTAAATTAGGACGTAAGAGTTAGCCAATAAGAAGCTAGAGCTAATGGGCCAAGCAGTGATTTAATTAATACAGTTTCTGTGTGATTATTTTGGGGCTAAGCTACCCAGGCAGCCAGGACGAACAAGCAGGCCCTCCTCCCACAATATATGGCATTTTCACATATACAGCAATAAAAATATCATTATTTAATATTCTCCCCCCAAATGTTGACACAGATGCCAAGTTAGGGACGTTTTGTTCATTCTAAATCTGTGTTTTCTTATAAGAAATGATAAAATGATTTCCCATAGTGAAATTGCTTTTCACCTTCACTAGTCATTGCATTAAAAATAAAGTTCCAACAGTTGCTAGCCATTTAGCAGTTTCTTTAAATGATACTTTTTATTTATTTTTTGAGAGTAAACAAAACATACACACACCTCTCTTTTCCCCTTCCAACTCTTCCCAACGTCACATCCTCCCCTCTTTTTTCTTTATGTTTAATTACCCACTGAGCCCAATCAGTGCTACTCATAGCCACATCGGTGTAAGGTCATTCACCACCAAGATGGACACCGTACCTGTGGCCACAACCCCCAATATGACTCTCCCCCTCCCAACGGCTATCAACTTGTCAGTAGCTCTTCAGTTAGGGGTCTTGTGAACCTCTCCCCAGATCATACTTGGATTTTAACTGGCTTAAAATCTATGGTGGTGACTGAAGCCTCTAGGAGCTCATGAATGCAATGCCCATGTCATACCTAAAGTCCTGCAGCCCTCTTCATTTTATGACTCTCACGCTCTCTCCATCTGCTCTTCTGTGATGTGCTACTCCCTCGAGCCTTGGGACAGGGCTTGATGTAGATGTTTCATTTAGGGCTGAGCACTCACGGCCACATAGTCTCATCGTTTTCACTCATCGTGTGTCTCTGTATTAATGACTGCCCATTGGCAAAAGAAGCTTTATTGACCAAGTCTGAGAGTAACACAGAGCCCGTGGTCAGTTCCAGGCCCTGCCCTGGACCCACTGCTGTGGGACTCTTCCCACTAGCGGATCTTTAAGACAGAATACCTACCCCATTTTCCTTGGATCTGACTTAAAAACTGTCTCTATGATATATGAACCTGAGATAGTGAAGATAATTTAGGACCCTGGTGTAGGCGGGTCCTTCTGTATTTGGGCTGCTTTTATTGGTTAATAAAGAAACTGCCTTGGCCTTTTGATAAGGCAGGACTTAGATAGACAGGGAGAGAGAACAGAATGCTGGGAAAGGGACAGAGTCAGAGAGAGCCACCCACCATGAAGCTCCCAGGTCAGACACGCTGAATCTTTCCCGGTAAGCCATGACTCGTGGCGACACACAGATTATTAGAAATGGGTTAAACAAATATGTGAGAGTTAGCCAATAAGAGGCTAGAGCTAATGGGCCAGGCAGTATTTCAATGAATACAGTTTCTGTGTAATTATTTCGGGTATAAGCTAGCCAGGCACCGGGCGGCAGGAGCCGGGTGACCGCCGGGACCAAAAGCAAGCCCGCACACCTCCTGCAACAGGACCCAAGTCCTTTTGCCCCAGAACAGGACTGGTCAAGTCATCTCAATGCTAAACTGACAATATATTATAGCCTTTGTTTCGTGGGTTCCCTGTAAATTAAAAAATGACCACAGGCATGGTAAAGAGGGAATTACACTTCTCTTTCCACTTTGGTTTGGTTACATTGTTAAAAAAAATTCCAATTTCCTTTACTAATTTCTGTTCCTTAATTTCTTTGGGGATACAGGGAAACTACAGGGGTGAATTTATGAACCCAGTAGCCTAGTGATATCTCTGTAGATGCCAGAGCCTGGCCTGGAGATTGGCTGACATCTCTATATATTGGAAGAATGTTTAGGGGCACACATTCTATGCACTGGGTACTGAATGAGGGTCACAAGGGAAGTCATTTCCACCCCCAGAAGCTTGTCATTCAGCTGTATCCACTACAAAGCTGTTGGACTTGGAGCAAGTGACTGTACTGCTATCCAGCATAGTAGCTAATCTGTAGAATAGGAGCCATTTACGGGGGGGGGTGTTCTTCAAAGGACTATGATGAAAATTAAAGGAGAAAACCTATACAAGGCATTTAGTACAACATTTGGCACCAAGTGATGATAGAGAGTAATATTCTCATCATGCCACATGCCATTTGAGATTTGTTAATTGAACTGACCTCCCGTGCTATTATGATTATTCAAGGGGCACAGGCTTGGTTCTAGTCTTAAATGGGTCTCAGATTTCTTTGAGCATCTCCAGACGTCATGGTTTTCCCAAAGCATTTTGGCTTCAGGATACCCATCACAATACACTCTGAGTCCTGTGTATATAAGGGAAGGGGGCGCAGAGTGGGTGCTGGTGGGGTTTTATGAGCATCCCTCTTCTCAGATCTGCCTGAGCCCTTTTTCCAGAGCAGCCTCCTTTCTATGCAGGATGCAGACTCTACCAGAAAGGAACTTTGCCCAGAGCTACTTTTATTTATGAAGCCTTAATTCTCACCATGGCAACTAGTTTAAGGTGAAAAGAGGAAACCCCAACACAAAGCCTGGACAGTTGTCCCAGTCTGGGGGAGAAGCAGGAGACAGGGACAGGAAGGAGGCTGCAGCCTATACCATAGGGCGGTGGCTAGAGATTGCTCGCTGTGATTGTCCCAAAGAAAACACAGCAAATGCAGCCACCAGCCGGCTAATCAGGGCAGGAGGGGAGAGGGAGGCAGACAGAGGGAAAAAACCTGCTTGAAGAATAACCTCTAATGAGTTTTGATTACGCTGGAGCTTCTGCATTCGATTCCCCCCAAATCCCCGCCGGCTCTTTGAAATTCAAGAGTTCTCTTCTGTGAACATCAAAAGGTAAATCGCGTGGAGCTCTGAGCTGGTTGAACTGAGAGATGATTAGCGAATAAAAAATGTCCAGGGTTTAAAACAGAAGCGGAGGGGGGGGGCGGTGGAGAAAGGAATCGTCAGCAGTGCTAATTAGACCATTTCCTGCAACCACCTGACTTGCTTGCACTCCTGTTGTCAGAGCAATTGAAGTGATGGTGGGGTCTCCATTATCTGTGCCTCTAGGCTGGGAGCACCTGGGATGGGCGGGCACCCGAAGTGGCTGGAAAAGGAAAAAGTGATGCCTGGCCCAGGGGCCTTGGCCTGATGGTCCTCCACCATCCGCCTTCTAGTTCCCTCCCTCCCCCCTTGCCATTCCCGCCGTCTTTATAAACCTTGGCTGCTTTGATCTCCTGCTCTCTGTACACCTCACAGGTTCTACAGTCCAGGCTTCTCACCAGCTCCCCAGCAGCAGAGTAAATCCTTTGGTTTCCCCATGGCTCAGTTTGCCTCACTCCATCCTAGCTGCCCCTGCTTCGACCGCCTCATGTCTTTCTACATGTGACCACAGGATGGGTCAACATGTTTGTCTCATTGGCATGTATGGGCCACACTGTCCAAGGAATCATTTTGGATCTGTCTCCTATGTGCAATTAAACAGGCAGAATCTATGACTTCTCCCACTCCCTTGCTTTCTGTGATCTAATTATGGGGTCCATGGGGGACCCCAAGACACGTCAGGATAGTTTGGGGAAGTAATCCCTACAATGTGCTTGCTGTGTAGTCCTGAGCTGGTCAGCTCCCAGCCTCCGTTCCGTCTGTAATTACCTTTCCCTGTAAAAGCAGGTGATATTAATACTTGACCTACTTCACAGGCTTTTGTGCGTGTGAAACGGAACGTATCTGAAATTGCTTCATGAACTCCACAGTGCTGAGTGCAGACAGGTCTCGTCAAACGCTCCATAAACACGAGTTGAATGAAGACCTGGGGCCAGCTGACAGTTGAGTGTACTCATCCTGGAGTGAGACAGATTTGCGTTCAAGCACACATTTGTGCAGCGTCCACTTGTTGGCAGGAAGGCTCCAGTCAGTACCAAGCCTCCAAGTACTATGGTTTCCCCAGCTTCGTGAGCATTGCTTAGCACCATGCTTGGTGCATGACAGTTGCTCTTGGAATGTGGGCACCGGTGATAAGACTATTGGAGCTACTAACAGCAACAGAAACGATTCTCAAAGTCTGAGCCCTGAGCCAGCAATATTGTCACAGTTTGGGAACTTGTCAGAAATGCAAATTCTCAGGCCACATTCCAGACTCACTGACTCAGAGGCTCTGAGGCTGGAGCCCAAGAAGGCATGTTCTAGCAAGCCCTCCAAGAGAACCTGGCATCTTCTCACACTGGAGAGCCACCATGTGAGAACATTGTTATCTATCAGGAGCGTCGCTGCTTTTCCTCTGTGCCAGCAGGAGATCCCAGTCTTTTGCTTACTGTGATTAATCTTGATGGGCACATTGGAGGAATCAGAAAACACCCCCCCCCAATTAGTAAAGCATATTCTGAGTGTGTCCGTGAAGACCTTTCCAGAAAGACTGCCATGTGGGTCACTCAGAGGAAGAGGGAAGACTCAACCACATGTATGCAGTACCATACATTGGGCTGGGGTTCTGACTGCACAAAACTGGGAGGAAGAAACCACCAGTGTACAGCTTGACTCTCCTTGAGTGGGTGCCCATTCTGTGGACATCAAATACCAGTATCTTCAGTCTTTAAATGTGTTTGTCTCCAGGGAGCTTCAGGGACTTCAGTCTTAGACTGGGGCTGTGCCATTGGCCTCCTCTCAATTCTAGTATATTCATTCATTCATTTGTTCATTTGTGTGTATGTGTGCACACATGCACATACCATGACCCTTATTATGGAGGTCAGAGGACAACTTTCAGGAGTTAGTTCTGTCCTTCCACCATGTGAGACCTGGGAGTTGAACTCCATTTCCAGACTTAGTGGCAAATGCCTTTACTGTCTGAGCCATCTTTTTTTCTCATCACCCCAGTTCTGAGGCTTCCATTTCTTGGACTGGTTTTTCTGATTCTCCTGGCTATGGTTAGACTATCGGGCTCTGATTTTGAAAATTAATCTAGTGAATGCCCTTTTATAACCACAGGTGCCATTGGTTCTGTACTGTAGAGAACTCTGATTGTTGAGCCTATCTGTATTTCTTGGTCTTCAATGAACTCATGCCAGAGCATTAGTAGTAATTACAGTTTCTGGTTGGCCGAACGGAAAACTGGAGCAGAGAAGTTCAGCACTTTGCCCAGGGTCACACAGTTATTACAGGCAGAGCTAGGCAATTGTGGTTTCAGAGTCCAAATTCTTAACTATCTTCTTCTGGAAAGTGCCTCCCTAGGTCTAGGAAACTACTACCAATGAGGGAAAAGGGTTGGGATATAAAGTCATGGGCCACTGCATTTTCCTGGACCCCATGGGAAATAAAGTGCTGACAGATGCTCCAAGAAGAGCAGGACCGACAACATGAGTCTCACACCCTGTAAGGAGTTGTCCTACCACTGGCCATGTGAATTTTTTAGGGTTTGCTTTCTCTCCCTTTAAGAAAGTCCCTGATTCATCAAGGCTGTGATTCTCTTGTCTCTCATGCTCTGACCCACCATGCTCCCACCAGGCTTGAGCCTGTCACGTGTGCTTTTCCAGCTTGTAGCTCTCAGCTAGGAAGCAAGAGCGTTCCTGGCATACCAATGGAGTCCTCATAGAGAGTGCCCTTTTCCTTGTCCCCCCACAGGCCTACATTAGTTTGCAGACCAGCAAGGCACTATACTATCTACCCTGATACTGGTAGTGACCTGTAATGTGTGTGTGTGAAGAACTGTTGTCTTGTTGAGAAATCACACACAACAGTGTGACCCGAATGGCCCATTGGGTGAGTACAGAAGCCAGGACAGGGTTGGTGGCTGGGGGATACAGCCAGCCATCAGGTACATGGGGACTGCAGGTGAAATAGTTCTTTCTTACACAAGGGTGTGTCCTTTCCTGTAAGGGAAACACCGGCTCCACACAGTAGACATTCAACATTTAGTGACAGGTGGACAGTCAGATGTGGTGTGTCCCCTTGGAGTGAGCTTGCTGCTGAGCTTGCTTTCCTCTACCCGGAATCCCCCACTGCCATAGCACACAGGTGTGGAAGAATGGGGACAGTGTGACTTGTCTTTTGGAAATGATGAGAGGGAGGTTTGCTATGCTTCATACTCTTGCTGGCCCGTCCATGTTTAATCATTTTTCCCCTCTGTGTATCAGATGACCTTCCCACATGCTGCCTAATAAACCGTGTTTCTTCGGGTCGTGAAGTGTCATAGTTAGGGTTTCTATCTCTGTGACAAAACACTATGCCCAAAAATAACTTGGGGAGGAAAAGTTTTACTCTAACATAACTCTCAGGACAAATTCTATCACTGAGGGGTAGTCAGGGTAGGCACCTAGGGTCAGGAGGTCGTGGAGGAGTGCTGCTTGCTGGCTTGCTTCTCATGGCTTACTTGGCCTGCTTTCTCATAGCACTCAGAACCACCCGTGCAGGGATGGCATTGCCCACAGTAATCTGGGCCTTCCCATATCAATCATTAATTTTAAAAAAAATGTCCCCACAGACTTGACCATGGGCAATCTGACAGAAGTGCTTTCTCAGCTGAAGCTTCTCTTTCCAAATGATTCTCGCTTGAGTTAAGTTGACAAAAGCAAACAAACACGAAGTTTCCATGGGTACTTTATTGGGGAGGCTGGGCTTTGTGCTGGAAGCTGTGGCTATACCCCTAAAGCCCCAAAACTACACCAGCAGTGGTGAGCCCTCCCTTGTGACTTCCCAGTACAGGCAGGTGAGAGGACATGGGCCAGTATCTGGGCTATGTGACCTTGATGTGGGACTTTCAAATCTTGCTTCTTTCTGTTGACCTATTTACCACCCCAGCTGAAGGCAGGAGCCCACGTAGTCCTTACTGTCTGACCTTACTAGGACAGGGGAGATACTGTTGGGGATCAGAGGTAGGGAGAATGAGGCAGCTCACCTGGATAGGAGAGGTGGAGTTAGGGAGAAGAAAGGAGTATCATT
The DNA here is from genome assembly GCA_004026605.1 of Ondatra zibethicus. Classification (NCBI taxonomy): domain Eukaryota; kingdom Metazoa; phylum Chordata; class Mammalia; order Rodentia; family Cricetidae; genus Ondatra; species Ondatra zibethicus. The sequence goes on along the minus strand of PVIU01006226.1, from coordinate 9,708 downwards.
CCAGAGAATGGTGGCTCAAACCTGCCAGAGTCTCCTAAGAACCCAGAGGCACAATTCCCAGTCAGGTCCCCGCTCTATGTTCTAGGGCCAGTTTGTTTGTGGTTGGCACTGAGACTTGAGCCTATAGAAAAGCTAGGCAGGCCACTGGTCATTTCTGTCACAACAAGCCTCTCATTGCAGGAGCATGACTGAGACGAAGTGTCAAGGAAGGCTCAAGGGAAGCAGGACCGGAGCTGGACGTAGATACCCAGAGAGCAAACATTAAGGATTGCCCACAGCTCTTCCCACATATCCCACCCTTGTCTTGGCTTTGGAAAAGTGCAGCACAAGATGAGCAGCCCAGGGCACATTCAGGTCCTGATCCTAGCTAAGGCTGGGGTGAAATGAGTAACCTGACTGAGCATCCTTCATCAGTTGTGACCACACCAGTCCACGCTCTTATAGCCTAACAGATGGGCAAGGGGTCTGTTATCCGTTCCTTTGATTTATCTCTGAATGCCTGCAAGTTACCAGGCACTATTGGCATCTGTCTTTCTCTTTAAAAATGGGACGATGGCCTCTCTCATCAGCATGTGAGGAGAGGCTGAGTGGAAGCATATGATTCATAGGCCAGTGCCTGGTACATGCCTGCAGGATGCCCAGTGAGCAGACACAAGCCTGACCAGGGACCAGGCTAAGTGACAGCCCCCAGGCAGGAAGATGTCTTACCTGCGGATGGTTCTGAGCAGAGTGGAGCGTGCCTCGTTGTGGAAGGTGATGATGATGCTGGTGGGAGGAAGGTCTGTGCAGTACACCAGCAGTGAACACCTGGCAAACAAAAGCGGGTGATAACTAAGACCTTTGAGAGCAAAACCAAAGGGCCTGGGACCGTGAACATCATCTAAGAATGACCAAAACTAAATGTCCTCACCTGGCAGGGAACCTGGGCTTGGAGCCTAAACAACAGAAGCAAGTATTGCCATTTACCCATTCCTCAGTTCAAGTACAGTGTTTACTAACAGATTCAGGAACAAAACTCCAAGTCTTGAGCTCTGCCCCAAATCTGGGCCCTTCTAGACTTCATACCCAAGCCTCTGGCCACAGAGCAGATCAAGCCAACAGAAGCCTTATCATATTGACTTCTGAACTGGCAGCTTCAGAGGTGGGTTCTAACTAACTGCTGGCCCCTGTCCCTGCCCCTCCGCCCCCCCAATCTGACATCTTTAAAGAGACAGAGCCCCAAAGCTTCAAAATAAGCAACAAAGTCTGATCCTGAGAAGGTGTTTCCTTCCATGTGTCCAGGATTATTTTGTATGACCATTACATCTGGGGTAATTTCAATTTAATGCCTTGCCTCGAGTGAAAATTGCAGCCTGCAGCCTGAGAATTGCTTTAATAATGGAAATAGACCCTCCAAAGTGCGGCCAGTTCCAGTGAGGGCTGTCATCTGGGTGTATCCTCCTGTTTCTCTTGATTAAAGGGATGGCCCAATTATGGGTGGGGTTATAGGGCATTGAAAAAGAAGTATAGAACATAATGTGGGCGGGGTCAGAGACCTGTTCTCATTTTATCGTTCCTTCCTGAGCTTTCAATTGGAAATCCAGAGACCCACAGAGAGGCTTGGAGGTGACCAGGCCCTCTGGAGTTGTTCACAAATAATATGTACAAATATGCATTTTCAATTTTTCTAGAAATATGGTTCACATTTTAAACCATATTTTCACACAAATCTGGACCTGAAACACTCCAGATCTCCAGTCTTGGAGTCCCCCTCTGTGGTCACTGTGGTGCTGCCTCAATGGTTCTTTCCTTCTTTCTTTCCTTCTTTCTTAGCTAAAACAAGGGTGTGCAGAAATGATCAACAACAGTTTCCTCTTCCTGGCTGACTACATCCTGAAACTGTTCCTCTACAGAGACTCCTCCCTTAGTTAAAGTTGCCTCCTTGTTCAGCGATAGGCAATAAACTTGCCTCTTCAGTTGAGATGAATGACACAGATGTGTGGACTGTCCGGGATGCTGCTGGTGGCGCAACTCCATCAGAGCCATGGCCCACCTGATCTCAGCTTTTCTATATGCAGTCTTCCATTTCTTGATATCCGCTGGTATCCCAGGTGGGTCGATTCCCAAGCCATGCAGGTTGCAATACAGCTCCCTTCCTTTGTAGTCTTCCTTCATCCCACAGGGCTCCGCCAGACCCTTCTCTGGCTCGAAACCCTCAAGTGGCCCCTGATGTATAAAGTCCAGCTTCATAAACACAGTCTCACAAGCTCTTGACCTCTCTGCTGTTGCTCACGTCACATGGAGCAATGTCCTCCCTTTGGCTATCATGCGAAGAGTTCCTAGTCTTCCTTCCAGACAGCATAAATGTCCCCTTTGCTGGGAAACTATTCCATAGTCTCCGATAGGCAAATATCCTGTTGTTTATACTCTAATAGTTTGGACATTTAGAAGATGTCTCCTCTAGCACTTCTCATGATGAGACTGTATCCCCAACTTTACCATAGCTCCTTCCATGTTGGCATCCCCACAAGGGGACGTATGCACACTAGATTCCCTTTTATAGAGAAGGAAGAAAGTCAGGGCGTGCATGCCCAAGTCAGCAGAAGACTTGCTCATTATGGTTCTCAGACATGTGGCATCCTTCCAGAGAGTTTCTAGGGAGTCCCACCCACAAGCCTTTATGTTCTTAAGGAGTCCCCCTCCTTCCCTGAATCCTTATATAGCCAGTAGGACATGGTGGATGTGCCACTGTGTGACTTCATGCAAGCTCTGTAGCCTCTTCCTTGGCCACATGGACGTGAGCCAGCTGTCATGCTATGAAGACACTCAGCATCCCTGTAGAGAGACATCCTCATAGTGGCTGAGGCCCCCTGCCCTCCCCACTACCAGCTAGCCAGCCATAAGAATAGACTACACCAGAAGCAGGTCCACTCATTCCAGCCAGGACTTCTATGACAACAGCTACAACAGACTGCTGACTGAAGCCAACTGAGGGATGCTGAGCCAGCACCGCCCAGCCAAGATGCTCCCAATTCCTGACCCATAGATACAGTGAAGATGGGCCATGCCTTTTGATGTTTTAAGCCACTCAGTTTAATCAGGGACGATTTGTTGGGCATTAGGAACTATTATAATAAGGGAAGGGAGATACTAGGGAACAGCCTCTACTGAGAAGCTGGACTGTCTGTCTTCGGAGAGAGACCCAACTCTCATTAAGAGCAATGGTGGGGAATGGTGGTATTGGGGTCCTTGCTTGGTAGATTATAGGACCCATAAGGACATGGAGGGTCTTGGAGAGAGACCCAGGCAGGAGGATGGGCAGCAATAAATACTCCAGGAAGAATGAGCCTGAGCCCAGGGAGTGGGCTGAACAAATTATCTATGGAAAGGGAAGTAAGGTGAGAGATCTTAGTGTAGCCTCCTGCTCTCCCTCAGAAACAGGGAGAGAAAGGCAACCCCAGATGCCACCATTACCAGGACATCTAGCTGTTGTGGCTCTGCCGTGGGGGAAGGTGCTTGGCGATCCTCTGCAGTCAGGCCTCAGCCTTCACAGGGGAAGCTGAGGGAGAATGGTGGTTTTTGGAGTTGCCACTTGACTAGAGAGCTTTTAGACACAGGCACTGCTTTGCTTACCTCAAAGATGCCAGCTGGGGAGAGAGGCATATCAACACACAGGGACCAGAAGCCTGTGCACACAGGCAGAAGCCTGAAGTGTCAAGAAGGCTCCGTTGAAAATGTTGGATCCCAAATGGTAAGGTGAGGATGGATAGAAAATAGGGTACAGCAGCCCACAGACTCGTGGTCTGGGACCCTGGGCACCACCTGCCAGCATGAGACCTTGAGCAAATCGGCCACCTTTATAGGCTGCTACCTGCTCCTCTGTGGAGCAGGGTTAGTCCAGACTCTCCCACCAAAGATCTGGGCACAGACACAGAGGCTGTGGGCGTAGCCTGTCTTCAGTACGTACAAGCCAATTGAACCAAACGCTGTCAGCACTCTTTGCCCCAAGGCTCAGTTATGCCACAGGGTTACTTACTTGTGACTGTGAGGCTTTATGTTTTTCACCCACACAATGGAGATGGCACCCCTTAACTTGCAAATTTCCTCCTTGAGCATTATGACAGGTCGCAAAAGGTGCTAGACAAATAGTCACATGGTCACTATTTTTTCTTTTTCTTTATTTAAAATTGTTTTTATTGAGCTATATATTTTTCTCTGCTCTCCTCCCTTCCTCTCTCCTCCCCTTCTACCCTCTCCCATGGTCCCCATGCTCCCAATTTACTCAGGAGATCTTGTCTTTTTCTACTTCCCATGTAGATTAAATACATGTATGCTCTCTTAGGGTCCTCTTTGTTGTCTAGGTTCTCTGGGATTGTGACTTGTAGGCTACTTTTTCTTTGCTTTATGTCTAAAAGCCATTTATGAGTGAGTACATATGATATTTGTCTTTCTGGGTCTAGGTTACCTCACTCAATATGATGTTTTCTAGATCCATCCATTTGCCTGCAAATTTCAAGATGTTGTTATTTTTGTTGTTGTTGATGTTGTTGTGTAGTGCTCCATTTTCCTTATCCATTCTTTGGTCGAAGGGCATTTAGGCTGTTTCCAGGTTCTGCCTATGACAAACAATGCTGCCTTGAACATAGTTGAGCACATGTCCTTGTGGCACGATTGAGCATCTTTTGGGTATATACCCAAAAGTGGTATTACTGGGTCTTGAGGAAGGTTGTTGCCTAATTTTCTGAGAAATCGCCACACTGATATCCAAAGGAGCTGTACCAGCTTGCATTCCCACCAGCAATGCAGAAGTGTTCCCTTTTCCCCACAACCTCTCCAGCATAAGTTGTCATCATTGTTTTTGATCTTGGCCATTCTTACAGGTGTAAGATGAAATCTCAGAGTTGTTTTGATTTGCATTTCTCTGATGATTAAGGTTGTTGGGCATTTCCTTAAGTGTCTTTCAGCCATTTCAGATTCCTCTGTTGAGAGTTCTCTGTTTAGGTCAGTACCCATTTTTTTTTTCTTTTTACTGGATTATGTGTTCTTTTGATGACCAATTTCTTGAGTTCTTTGTATATTTTGGAGATCGGCCCTCTTTCTGATGTGGGGTTGGTGATGATCTTTTCCCATTCTGTAGACTGCTGTTTTGTCTTGTTGACCGTGTCCTTTGCTTTACAGAAGCTTCTCATTTTTCAGGAGGTCCCATTTATTAATTGTTTCTCTCAGTGTCTGTGCTGCTGGGGTTCTATTTAGGAAGTGGTCTCCTGTGCCAATGCGTTCCAGTGTACTTCCCACTTTCTCTTCTATGAGGTTCAGTGTGGCTGGCTTTATGTTGAGGTCTTTGGCCACCACAATGGTTACTATTTCTAACATCAGGTGACTCCTGCTGTGCCCAACTGGATCTTTCTTATGCTGGAAAGGTGTCTTTGGTGGGCATCTCCATAGTACTGGCAGTGACTGAGGGGCAATGAGAAAGGCTAGAGATAGGGCAGAGCTCAAGGACTGTCATAATGCCAATGAGATGAACCTGGATGTGAGGCCTAGATTTGAATCTGGATTTGCCAAATGCTGGTTGTGAGGCCTAGAGTATGCCATCTACCTTCCTCTAAGCTTCAATAGTGTCACCTGTAAAAGGCAGACAAGACTCTCCTCACAGATGGACAAGCCTCCTTCACAGGTTTGCAGGGAAGACTGTGGCTAATGCAAGCAAAGCATTTGGCAAGTGCCAAAGAAATGGGAGCAGAAAATAGCTGAACCAGCCTCTAAAGGAAGTGTAGTGTGTCTTGGCTAGAGATGCAAGTTCACAGGATAGAAAAGGAAGGGAGGTTGGAGAGGGCAAACAGAACTGGCAAAACAACAAGCAGTGGCTGGAACCCAGGTGGTATTCTCCTGGGCCTGGAAGCTCCTGTGTCCAAAGGGGTAAGACACAGGCCTGGCCTGGGTCACACCAAAAAGCCGAAACACTCTGCTGCCATGCATACTGCTACAGAGGAGTGAGGGTAAGACAGAGTTTCACACCCTCAGGCTCATTTCCCTCCCTAAGCTTTTCTGCCTCTGCTGTAGCCCAAAGGGTCACCCTTCACCTGTTTGATGTTCTGCCTCGGCAGAAAGGTAAACTGAGGCTCAGAACTCCCTCCCAAAAGGAAATACCTAGTTCATGCATGGAATGCAGGAACCAGGTCTGTGACTCCTTAGTGTCCCATGCGCTCCCTAGCATAGGGCAAGCACCATAAGGCATACAGTCATCGGTGAATGCCACACAGCAGTCATCTGTTATCCAAGGCCTGGTCTACAGCCTGCTTAGTGACAGGCAGTAGGAACTTATAACATGAATTTGAGGCTGACAAAAATCCTTAAAGCTGCATTTCTAGAGGAGAGTCAGCCCAGACAGTAAGTGGGCTCTCTGTGGGAGGGACCTAAAAGATGAATCAAACACTGAGGTCGCTGGGGCCATGAGGGAAATGAAGAAGGCAGCCAATGCTGACGTCTGGCGCCAGCAGATGGACAAGAAAGCATGTTGATAATTTATTAAAGATTCAGGGGGTTTATTGGAGAGAGGAGCCAGCAAGTAGGAAAGATGGGGTAGGGGTGGGAGCGCTTAGCTCATCCTCTGTATTAGGAGTACAAGGCATTAGCTGTACGGGGGAAATGGATGCGAGTGTGTGTGTGTGTGTGTGTGTGTGTGTGTGTGTGTGTGTGTGTGTGTATGTGTGTGTGTGTGTGTGCAAGAGAGAGAGAGGAAAGAAAGGAGAGAATGTGTGTGTGTGTGTGCTTGTGTTTGTGTGCACACACATGTGCATTCTGTTTGAGGCGGGAGAATCCCACCACAGCAACGCCTAAATTACACATTCCTCCAGGATAATTTTAAACAGTTTTTACCCTCTTCTTTTTTGAAAGACTCATTGGAGACCCATGATTTTTGGTAAGGCTTAATGTGCCTCCTGGATTCCCAACCTTGGGAAGGCTCAGCATCACTGGCTGAAGGTGCGTCCAGGGAGCAATTCTGAGGCCAACCCTGGGCATAGGTGGAGCCTTACCCCACTCTTTCCTCACCCAGCTGTGAATTGCTATGTCCTTGCCCCTTCCCCACACCCAAATGAACATGACAACCTCGGTGCATTAGAAACATGCCTGTCAGTTACCACGGTGATGATGCACACAGCACCCTCCTTTTTTATACCACATATTTGTAAAATACTGCAGCTGCCTGCGAGGGAGAATGTGGTGATGGTCATGTTCACCCCATTTTTTTAATGAGTTAGGAGCTCTTTGTGGCTGGTCCCTGTGGCCCTGGAGCACATGGTCTTCCTCTTACTACATGCTGGGAAAAAATACTTGATCGTAAATTAGAAACCATTTGGGATTTTATGCTGGAGGATAAAAATCAGAGGTGGTGACAGAGAGGCAGGCCAGCTAACTTTAAAGCTGAGTGAGAACATAATTATTATTACTATGAAGTTGGCATAGAGGAGGTTGGCATAGAAGAGAGCTGCTCAATAGCTGCGAGCCTGGCAGAGGGCTCTGGCACCCTGGAAGGGAGAGATGGGGGGCAGTTACTAAGTGGACAGCACAGCCAGAGCTGGGTGAAGGGTGCTATACAAATATGCAACATGACACAGTAAGAATCAGACAAGCTGGCATGGGAGACTCTCAGGTTAAGCAATTGATTGGGGTTCAGCAATGATTTCCCTTCTCTGACCCTTAGTCTTCTGGTTAATGGTGGCAATACCCAACACATAGTATATTTAAATGACCACTGGTGGGACCCTTACCGCCAGTCATTGTATGCAATGGAGCACCTCAGGTGGATAATGTTCATAATAGCTTAGAAAGTGGCTATTATTTTCCAGATTTACTAATCTTACAGTTTGAACATGGAAAACCCTTATTCTGGTTCCTGTTTGAAATGCTGGGTTGGCCCAGTGTGGAATGATGCTATGCTGGGAGGTAGGGGACCTAGTTGGAGGAAGTAGATCACTGGAGGGGGGGGGGGCTATGTTTTTAAAGGTTGGAACAGGGCTCCAATCTGTTCTTCCATTTCGTCTTCCAAGATAAATATGCTCCACTGGGCTCTCCCCACCAAGATGGACTGAGGAGTAATAAGGAGGCAGGCAGAGAGAGGCTGAGTCTGTGAAGCTCGCGAAGGGGGCTGGAGCCAGATGTGTGGGGCTTGTCCCATGCTATAACACTCTCATGCCAGACCGGCTGGGTTGTTACTCATGAATGTTCTGTGCCTCTGCACACTGTGGGCACTTATGTGCCACACACTCAAACTAAACTCAAAAAAAGGAGTTTCTATGGGTTCTAGGAACCAAAGATCTGCCTAGGAGGGAAAAACAGGTTGTGCTGTGGGGCAGGCACAGGGAGATGCTTTCTGGGGACACCCCAAAGGAGATGCTGCCCACTAGAAGTCTCACTGGGTGGGAATGATGTGTCCATTGCAAGGCTGTGTCAACTGCTTCCCAGGCACCTGATCCTAAGCAGACTCCACACTTCCAGTTGCTCTGTAGAAGGCCAGTCCCCATGTGAGAAAACAGTTTCTCTCCATAGGTTCTATTTCCCTAACTTCACAGCCAGGGAGATAAAGGGACGCACAGGCCTATGACTCGCAATAGGGGCGGGACTGTGTGTGCCCAAGGGAGTGCCCTGTGCAAGCAGGTAGGGTGGGGTGGGATAGGGAACACCGTCCCTGCTCCTCCTTCAGCTGACATTCTTGTTGCCATCTACTCTAGCCCAGAAGAAGCCTCAGAGACACTGTCACTTCCTTGTCACCAGCGCATAACTACGGTGGCCATGAGGAAGGCGGGCGAAGGGAGCCAGTGCTCTCAGAGCAGGGTGCAGCGAGTTTGCTACTGGTTTCTGGAATCAGATCTTGTTTTTCAAGCAGAGAACATCTAATCCACTCTGAGCTCTGCTTCGTGGAAGGACACCTGATCTCGGGGGGGGGGGGAAGGAGACAAACATAAAATACAAAATGCCAACTCTGGCTGACCCCCAAGTTCACATCTGACTCTTCAGAAGCACAAGACACGGACGGCGTAGAAAAGTCTGACAAGTGTAAAATCAGCAATTCCTTTTAATCTCATTTCATGGGTGACATGGATACACTGTAAGGCATGAAATTTTTATTTCATGTCAATTTCACTGGGATTTCACATGCAGATTAATTTGTTCATCCACGTAAACATGTGCCGCTCCCAGTTCTCGCCTCAACAGCTACCCTCTTGTAGTGTTAAAGAAACCCCTTCTCCCATAAAGGCACTTCAAATGATGCAAAGTGTTATTCTACTCTTATGAAGGGACATTTTAATTGCTAAATATGTTATTGAATCTCAGTATACACAGAAGGGGGAAAGTAGGCCAAAGCAGGCAGGTGACCTGCTGAGGACTTTGGCTGGTCACTGTGATTCACATCTTTGCATAACCCTTTCCTTTGTATAACTTAGGGACTCCCTGCTAAGGAGGAGGATATATCTAAGGAAAAGGTCTCTAGTCCCTAACCTGGTTGTCTCCCTTCATCCATCTTCCTCATGCATGGAGCATTGCAAGTTGCGTAGCGGTGATGAGAAAGGAGAAGAGGAATCAGTGCGTCTCCTGGGTTGGAATGGATGACAAAGTGAATGCCAGGTGGAATGTCAAGTGGAGGACAGGTGGAATGTCAGGTGGAGTGGCAGGTGGAATGGCAGGTGGAATGGCAGGTGGAGTGCAGGTGGAGTGGCAGGTGGAATG